>PVHY01001483.1:81068-156534 GCA_004024945.1 Uropsilus gracilis
TATATATATATATATATATATATATATATATATATATATATATATATATATATATATATATATATATATAGCATTAATTCTAGCCTATTGGCTATGTTTGCTTTTTTGTCAATTAGGGAAAAATATCTACATTCTTGTGGAATGAAAAAAAATTTTTTTTGAGACTAAATCTCACTATTTTGCCTGGGGAACCACTGGCTCATGTTGCCCTGGGTATCACAGACTCAAGCGATCCCCAGTCTCAGCTTCCCAGGTAGCTGGAATTACAGGCATGCGCCACCACCCCCAGCTATTTTTTTGGGACAAGGTCTCTCTATGTTGTCCTGGGCGGGTCTTGAACCCATGGACTCAAGCAATTTCTAAGTCTCCTGGCTTCACTCCGTAGGCTGTGATAAAAGGCATGTGCCACAGTGCCCAGCTGAAATCTTTTAAATCATGCAAAATTTAGTATTGTAAATAATTTGTATTCCTTTTTTACTACTATGAACACATTCATTGTGGTGAAGGGCCGGGGATAGTAGCAGGGTGGGGATAAATTTATTCATAAAGTATTCTGTCTAATTTAAACACTCACCAATTTTAGGTGTTATCTAGACAAACACCATCCAGTAGAAATATAATACGTGTGGCGTATTGTTTATACTTCTAGTGACCACGTTAACAAAATAAATATAAACAGGAGATATATAAACAGTCAAGAAAGACTAAGTTATGTATATAAAAATTACATATATGATATATAAAGTAAATTTATAAAATATATAAAATAAATAAATATAAAAATATAAACAGTCAAGAAAGACTGAGTTATAAGTGAGAGGTATTAGACCTTGCTGGTATAGACCATTGCAGTTCATTTCTATGACTTAACTAGTTTTTCAAAATGTCTTAATGATACTGTTCATTAGTTGTCATTGCCATGAATAGTGTCTACACTTCAGTTGGTGCATTTTTTTTTTAAATACATGCAATGTATATATATATATTTTTTAACTTGTGAAAAATATTCCTATATGAGTGCACTGATATATACTGTAAAGTATGAAATAAATAGAAATTTTGAGGACAAAATACAAATAAAAATAAATATAGATAAATATTTTTAGTTTTTCCATGTTTCCCAGATAATTGCCTTGATTAGTCAGTTTTCAGATATCACTACCCTAAATCATATGGCGTATTGACTCATAAAATTGATTGATCTGAATTAAATTTGATAGACCTGAATCCCCAGGAAACTCAATTAACAGGAATAAGAGCAATAATGAAAAAAAAAAAAAAAAGCATTATCTTTAGGTAGTAGACATAAAGAAACAGTTTTTGTGTTTGTATGTGTGTGTATCATGTGTGTAGAATAGAGTATGTGTGAAATCTGTATTTAATTATTAAAAGAATCCATGTTATAGAGAGTAGAGATTCTTAACTTTGCATTCATGGGAAACTCTGAAATTATATGCAATATTATACATGTGGTCAGGCCTTTTTCAAGGAATGAGATCTTTAGTTTTTATCAGAACTCTATCTAAGTGGTCTTGGCCCTGATAAAAGGTTAGCAACCAGCCAAAGACCAATATAGTTATGGGTCATAGAAAATTGTTGGACTGAAGAAGCCAGAATGGACTCCTTGAGTCTTAAGATTGCTTATAATCTGAGGGCAACTAGGTCTGGGGTTGTAGTGACATTTCATGGATGAGAGCAAGTCAGGAAGCTATAGCACAGGAACTGCCCTGAAGTGGTGACAGACCAACATCATCATCATTCCGTTCATGAAATTTTTCTATAAGTGGGTAGGTGGAGTTTTGTTAAAGACTGAACAAGGACTAATTGGGATCTGACAAAGCAGGTCAAGTTTGAAGTCTAAATAGGCAGACTAAGGTCATTGATGAAGAAGGTTTATGCAGAAATGGAATACAAGCATTCAAAGACCAAAGAAATGGACCAATAAGTAAATTCTTAGTTCCTAATCATGATTAAGTCTTCCCAGAGAGAGACCAGGTTATTACCCACCTATCAAAAATGCTGTGTGATGCTTCTTGTATTTGGTGAAAGGATGCATTGGTGTCCTTGCAGCATTCTGTGATTTCAAATGCAAATCACCCCTCTTCCAACAAAAAAGAGTGCTCTCTATTAATTTATGTTCTTTGTCAGAAGCAAGTATTTGTATATGTTGTACTATGCTAGAACTGGCATGGAGTGTAGACTTGACCATGAATTTATCCCTAGAAATCCAGACCTTTCAACCTGAGCCCTTCTGTGTGGTGGTGTTGATTGGGATATGTGCACGTTGGGATAATGGTCAAATGGTCTATGAAAAATTTGTACTTGAGTCAGAATGCCTCCTCCTCTTTCCCTTTTTTTTTTTTTTTTTTTGAGACTAGGTCTCATTGTTTTTGCCTGTGGAACCGCAGGCTCTCGTTGCCGGGGGTACCACAGACTCAAGCAATCCCCAGCCTCAGCTTCCCAGGTAGCTGGGATTATAGGTGCATGCCACCACGCCCAGTATTTTTTGGAACTAGGTCTCACTATGGGCCCCAGGCAAGACTTGAACTGCGATCCCTAGCCCCAGCCACTTCATAGGCTGGAGTTTACAGGCACAAGCCACTGTGTCTGGCCTCTTTCCCATTTTTTGCCATCCCAGAGCAAGAAACACTAAAATTCCTCATTCTCCCCCCCCCCCCCTTTTTTTTAAGCTGACTTGTTAAAGGAATCTTGTTCTAAGAGGATTTAGAAACTGAAGTCATATTGAAATAGCATCTTAGGGAGTGGTCCCCTGACTAGAAAAAACTGAGATTGCATTTGTCTTAATCTAACTGAGAATTTCTTACAATGTCAGTACTTAAAGGAATAAACAAGTTTTTTTTACTAGCCATTTAACTTCAGCATTTATGTTTTATAAGAAAACTTTGCAGATGGTGACTTTACCTATACTTCTAATAAAAGTATTTGAGCTTTTTGAAGTACAAAGTCAGGTACATGAGTACTGGATTATTTATGGTTGCTTTAGGGTTCCATTCTTTTATCTTTTTTTTTTTTTAAAGAAATCTTTTTGAAATCATTCTTAAAATTCTGGTTATCATTTTCTACCAGATATTTGAACTGATCATGTTAACAACATTAATGGATAATAATGCTAGGCTTGTTTCTTGAATTATAGAACATTATCAAATGTTGAACCTTTTTTGTATCTATATAACTAGCACATACATTTTAAAGTTTGAAGAATCAAGCAATAGAATTGTGGTTCTAGTACTCTAAAATGTATATGTATTTATATAGGCACACACATGTACACACATACAATGTAGATTTGTTTTTGCCTCAGACTTAAAATTTGCATTTGGAATATTTCTGGTGGTGTGGTTTGTTTTGTAAAGAACCTAGAGGCCTGACACTGTGTCAGTAAAACAGTCTTATAGTTATCATTCCAATGGTCTTATTAGCAACATACGGGGCATGAAGGACCCACAAAGTGGAGTTTGGAGTGTGAGGTGCTGGTATGTCTTTTTTGGCATGTAATTATATCAGTCTTTGTGTCTGATGCTATTTGTGCCTCCTTAAAGAATAGAGACAAATAACTTTTAATGTGGTAAGATAAAAAAAATCTAAATAAGTTATAAATACTGAATTTTGGGGAGTCATTTGGATGAAAGATGTGGTTTTACTTGCCTAAGTTTTGTTTTATATTTTATAATTTATCCAGTGTCTCAAGTTCAAATCTAGTTTTTCTTTTTCTTTTTTGCTTTTTTTTGAGACTATGTGTTGCTAGTTTTGCCCGTGGAACCGCAAGCTCACGTTGCCCGGGCTACCACAGACTCAAGCAATCCCCAGCCTCAGCTTCTGGGGTGGCTGGGATTACAGGCGCGTGCCACCATGCCCAGCTATTTTTTTAGGACTAGGTCTCTCTATGTGCCCCCAGCAGGTCTTGAACTGCGATCCCTGACCCTGGCTGTGGCTTCCTAGGCTGTCACTTACAGGCATGTGCCACCATGCCTGGCCTTCAAACCTAGTATTTCAATAATTTGTAGTTTTGGATCTTAATAAATACCTACTTGAGTTTCATAAATGGGGATGACTTTTATTTCTGTTTTCCTTTTGTGACAATGTATGGCTGTTTAATTAGTTTACTAAATATTTATTAATTTTTCTTTAGCAGTATTTGCAGTTTTTAAATGATTATAGCACACTGATTACTAGATGCTACACAGAAGACAATACCCAACACAGCCTGTGGGCTTATGGAATTTAATTTGAGAAAACAATCACAAGTAGATGATGTTTAAATAGTCAGTGATAGGAATGATAGCACAGTGGTTACCTTTGGGAAAGAAGGAGGAAAATGGGGTCAAGGAGAGGTACACAGAAGCTTCAGTGCTAGTGTTTTTTATTTTATTTTTTTCTGACACTTCTCTTTCAGCTAAGATTTTTTGATTGTCAGAGGTTTTGAAATCAGATTCAGGTTAAGGCAAAAGTGGTGGAATGATATAGTTCATCCTCTTTTCCTATAGTTATTTCCTGGTTTGTTTAGTGCAGTTTCTTAAAGTTTTGTGTATTTGTGTGTGTATGTGGAGGGACAGTGGGGAGAAAGAGGGTGGGTTACAGGTGTCATATGGTGGTATTGATAAAAATTGAGGGGAAAGCTGGGAATGGGGTTGCATTTGGAAAGAGCCCTGCAAAGAAGAAGGCATGCAATGCCTTTCATAATTCTTCCAAGTTTTGCTTTCTACCCAGTTTCTTAGTGTAAGCATTCATATTATTAACTACATTGAACTATGTAACTTTTTATAGGTGATATTCAGTCCTCATGTTGGGAAACTACTGGGAAGCAACTTTTTTCTACTCTAGATTTACATTTCCCCCTTAAACTGGGTCAGAGAGAACTAGACCTTTGAAATGGATCATTCTTAAACTGCTTAATCCCAATGTCTAGTCTTGTTCCATGTGTATGCTGGTAAAATAATATTGGAAGCCAAGCTGTTCAATATTTAGATTGTAGTGATTAAGAAAGCAGCATGGATTATGTGTTTATTTCTAGAGTGTAAGCAAATAGGGTCACACTTCAAGTGCTTTTCAAATGCTTGTGACTGTTGTTATGTTTTACAACATGATTTTATCTAACAGCTATTTCCAAGAAGTTACTGTATTTGTTGAAGAGAAGACCAAGCCTCTGCTTGAATATTTAAGAAGAATTTTTATATTCACTCTCTTTTGAAAATCAGGTGGAAAGTTTTGACTGTTCTATAGAGAAAAGAAGTACAATTGGGGTAATTTTGTTCAACCTGGACAATAATATTTAATAAAAATTTAGCTGTATACTTCTTGGGGATGATTTCATATAAGAAGAAACATTGAGTATTTGCAATCTTTATTTAGGAACGTGAACTCTGTAAAGAAAGTAAGAATAAATATTAGTAATCTTAAATACATCATTTACTTAAGCTTCTCTTTCCTGTTAGAGTTTTAAAAAAGCAGCTAAAAAATGGATTTGATTTGATTTGATTTTAACTGCTATTAATTTTTCTTGGGTAGACTACCTAGTGAATAAGGTGGAAGTCCTACTTGCATAATCTAGACATTTGTAACTAAGTATGTCCACTGAAGTTGAGTTTAATTGAAGCGATGAAGTTATATTAAAATGTTAAAAAATTTCTTAAGTATGAAGGTAGTATTTATGTTAATTCAAATAATCTGTTCTATAAAATAATGATTAATGGATTGCTGCTTTATATTTATGAATATCTCTGTATATGTGCATAGTTGTCATTCCCCACAAATGTAATTATATTTCTTTCGTTTGCACCATCATTTTATCATCACAAAAGTTTTGTAAATAGGTGGGATAGGTGAGATTTCTCTTAGATAAAAGTAGAAGCTGAGTAGTGTAGTAATTAAATGGTATCCTTATTGGTAAGATTGCACTGAAACCAGAGCTCCTGACTTTTGGTTTAGTGTTCTTTCCTACAGGACCTTAGCAGAATCAGGGATATTTTTTTTCTCGTACCTTGTATCTTTTGTTTTGTCTTGTGTGTTTCCTTAGAACCCACCTATTTCTTAGAAAGCAAAATAGACCCAACTCTATCAAATAGATGAAATTTTGTAGATTTGGGGATGAAAAGGACCTACTTGATTCAAGTAACATTTTTCAAGTGTATATTTATTGATTTGGAAAAGCATTTTATTATGCAAAAATGTTAAGAATTAACTCAACATACACACTTGAAATTAGAGCAAAATTTTTGTGATTGAGACAAAAATTGATCTGGTTCTCTTCTCATAGTGACTTTAGCTAGTCTCACTTTCCTTGATCACTTTTCTTGATCTGGTTCTCTTCTCATAGTGACTTTAGCTAGTCTCACAAGGAAACCCGTTTCCTTCCTTACTGTCCATTTGATCCCTTTCTGAAGAGCTGACTCAAATTAGATGCTGGGAGCTTCACGATTCTAAGGAATCGTGTTCCTTCCATTAATATGTGTTTGGAACTATTCTTCCATTCTTCCATAACTTCCATTATGCGTTTGGAACTATTTTGACTTTTAAAAAATTCTTTTGAATATATTGTACTTTGAAATGTAATTAAAAGTAACAGAGTACTTACTAGTGTTATTATGAGCAGAGAGCCTCAAGAAGACATTTGTATGATTTACCTAGATAAATATAGGTGTTAAATGGAAATTTAGTACAATGGAAAGGCATGTTTACTATTTAAATGCAACATAGCAATGCTATTAACTAATTTTCTTTTAGTAATAAATAATTCACTTACACAAATGATAATGCTATGACTTCTCTAGAGTAATGAATATAATTTAGTTACGAAATACCTTACTTAGTGTATGTGAATTAATTGTAATCAGAAGTTTAGATCACCATCAGGGCTGCTCATCTCTCTGTCTTTCTCTTTTGTTCTTCAGTTGCAGTAAAATCCAACTTACATGTTTTGCTTCTTTGTATGTCTTTTGGGAGATTTTGAAAAACCAATGTCCTCTTTCTCCTGTGGAAGTGTTAAAAATCCTAAGAAGCTTTCTGAAGATAAAGTTCGTCCCCTGTTTCAATTATTAAATGTGCTTTTCTCTTATCTGTGAATTTCACCTTCAGTTTACTGGCAACTGCTTTTTCGTGTTAGGATCAGAGAATTATTATTAACTCTTTACAATCTGGCTTTGGTCCCACCTTTGTACTGGAACTGTGTTCTTGAAGGTCACTGGTGACCACTTGCTAGCCATTGTAGAGGTTTTTCTCCTGTTCTCAATCTCCTTGACATGCTAATGCCATGTGACCTTGACTTTTCAGTTACAAGAGCTCTTTATGTGGGTTTTTACTTTGAACTTTACTCCCCATTCTTCTTCCTGTAATACCTTTGTGTGTGTGTGTGTTTTCACCCTTGTTAATTATTAGGTATTTACTTACAACATTTTGAATCTTCTATGTTCAGTGCTTCTTGTTTTGCATTTGTATCAAAGACAAACCACCATTTCCCATAACCTCACTCTGATGAATGTTACTGATAATTCTCAGAGCTCCATTTCATGTCACTCCCCATCATCCAGATTCTAGTTCTGCACTTCTGTCTGCCTTCAGGTAGCTGCCCTTTCACTTTTGAACATTTTCAGTCATTCTGAGTTTCTTATAAAGAAGCATTTTTTTATATCCTGACATTGTTTTGTTTCACTTCCCTCATCTCCCAAGTCTAGAGTTCTTGAGTTTTTTTTGATAATGTTCCTTAAATTTGTCTCATCTTAATTCCATCTACTTCCCCAAAATACCTTATAGTGTGTAAAAAAGTGTCATATATATATATATATATATATATATATTTTTTTTTTTAAGATAACATGATGGGCTTGTGAAATAGGAAGAGTTGAGTTGTTTATTCTAATTTGCAGATCAGGAAATATTTATGGAGGAAGTGACCTGTCTGCGCTATCATTGCTGGTCAAGGGAGGAGATGTTACTAAAGCCAAGGAATTGTGATTTTAAGTCTCCACCTGTGTCCAAATCATGTGGCTGTTATTTTCTGTTAAATGGTCTTTTAGCTTCTAGTCCTCTCCTTTAATTGACTTTACAGTGCTAGATTAATGTCTCTAAATCCAGTCATTGTAGCAGCTACAAGATTGGTACAGTGTCTCAGTCACTGTGTTAGATAATATCATCTAATCCTTCAACTGCTGTGCAAGGTAAATATTGTTATCCCCACTTAATAGAAAAATAAATTAGTCTTACAAAAAATAAAATAACAGACCAGGCACGTTGGCGCATGCCTGTAAGCGGCAGCCTTGGAAGCCACGGCGGGAACCTGGGGTCGCAGTTTGAGTCCCGCCCGGGGCAATGTAGCAAGACCTAATTCCAAAAAATCAGCTGGGCGTGGTGGTGCACACCTGTAATCCCAGGTACCTGGGAAGCTGAGGCTGGGGATTGCTTGAGTCTGTGGTACCCCAGGCAACATGAGCCTGCGGTTCCACGGGTAAAAATAGCGAGACCTAGTCTCAAAAAATAAATAAATAAATAAATAAATAAATAAATAAATAAATAAATAAATAAAATAACTTGCTCATCTTGATATCTGATGGGATGGGAGTGCTGTAGAGACTCAAAGTCTGGCTCCAGACTTCAGGTTTATTTTATAACTATATTCTGCCATTTGTTAAATCCTTGATGTTACCCTTCTTTCTAAGAATTACTATGATTTCCTTTAGCCCGCTTAATCCTCTTGTTCCCCTTTATTAGCCTTTCAGTACCCTCAATAACTTGTTCATTAAGTTTGTTTTTCATCGTATTCTCCACTAACCCTCCAAACTGAACCCATTGCTCTTGATCTGGTTCTCTTCTCATAGTGACTTTAGCTAGTCTCACTTTCCTACATACCTACTCTTGCCATTTTCCCCAGTGTGGACTTATTTCAAATCTCAGTCTGTTTACCTATTCTGAGCCAGCTCTTTATCATCTCCTTGTTCCAGTATTCATGGTACCATAAGTGGAGTTGTTAATGTAGATGATACATGGGCTTTGTTAGGGGAGGTCAGCAGGTAGTGGAGGAGCCAGGGTAGTCTGATTTGTGAGTGTGAACAGTGGATTGCTTGGATTGCTGTGGTAACACTCAAAAGCATGTAATTAATTTTGCCAGAATGGTTGGGGAATATGTGACAGAACAACTGAGCTGTTGCCTTAAAGGAAGAAGAGAAGGAGTTCTTTGTGTGGAGGAGTGGAAAGAAGGTAAGAGAGAAAGTGAAAATATTATGTGAATAGAGGAATTAAATCACAAATACATGTGTTGTATCTTCTACTGTGAACATTAAAGACATTTGATGCAGGCTATGCAAAGTGGTATGTTGTTGCCAGGGAGTCTCCAGTGGTGATTGGACTGTCATTGTGGAGCGTCTGGAGTCTGACTTTACACTTTCAGATGCCTGATTTGCTGGACCTGCTGACAGTTGGCTTTCAGGAGTAGGATTACTTTAATGCTCTGAGAAACTGAGACAGACATCTGTATATCTATATATGTTCATGTGTTTATCAGTTTATTAATTTCCAACAAGAAATACAACTGTCAAGCAGATTGGGTTGCTTGATTTGGCAGAACTGTGCCTTGTCTCCCTGTAGACAGGCTTCTTGGGAAGCCAAGTTGTTAATATGGAGGTCAGTTGATGACTGAGAAGTACAGCTGTCAAGTTCATCCAACATTTCTGACATGTGCACTCTCTTTCTTCTGGCAAGAAATGGGGGAAGCCATGTTGGCAGAGACAACCTCCTGAGCATTGAAAGAGAATCAAGAGGAATATTTATTTGAAGAACTATCTCTCAGTTGAATTAGCTTGAGACTGTCTTACCAACTATAGGAATAGCTTTGCCTAGGAAACCATATTCAACTTAGCCAAGACTTCCTCTCCTGTGACTTAGCTTGATCTTGTCAATTTTTACCTAGGTGACTTCTCTGATTTTTTTTTGCTGACTACTAAGCTTCCCCTTATCCCCACTTCCTCTACTGATTGATGCATTTTCCTTTTAGATGTATTAAGACTTTCTTTGAAGTTACAGAGAAATCTTAATAGCTTGAGAAAGAAAGGAAGGGGATGGATTTTCTTATCTGTTTTGATTTATCTTGTTTTTATTTTCAGTTTCCTGTCCTTATTTGTAAACAATTTGGGATTGAAATCAGGGAATGGTGACCCTGGATGTGAATTTATTGGTGGTAAGATATGTGGGATAAAACTGGAAAAGGAAAGTTGTGACCAGAATGTGAAGGGTTTTGGGTGCCATACTAAAGAATTTTAAAAAGTTCAGAGTTCTCTCAATTTAGTACATCTTTCTTCTTATAAATCCCCTCCCCCATATCTTTTTTCCCAACTTTTGCATTTCTGTTTTTATCTATATGAAACTGTTAATCTTATTATAGGATGTTTAATAATGATTCTCCTTAAGACATCTTAAGATCCATAAGAGATCTTATTTAGTCCCTTTATGTTCTGACAGATAAATATTAGGTGATAGTATCTGTATTTTAAACATGGGGTGCTAGAGAGTTTAAGTTCTGCTTCTTTTATCTTGCTTCCTTAGTTTAGGCTATTTCTTCAACTTCCTCTTTTATTCCCCAGTTTTCTTAGGCAAGGTTTTACCTTTTATGTTATTATGTGATGTTATTATTATGGTACTTATGTGATGTACAGGAATAGTTCTTTTGTTAATTGGTTATGTTTTATCCATCTTTCTTTCTCTTTAGGTGCTTGCCAGTTCCTTATATTTAGATAGACCTCATACTTTAAGTTCTTATATCTTATAAAACCTAGCCTAAGTGAATTTCAAACAATATTTAAATAATATGATGCCACTTAAAAACCTGAAGGTGTGTTCCTCTAGTTCACTTCTCACATTTTCTCCATGAGGAAAATGAGATCCTGGACAATTATATTTGTCTCTCAAGCCCATGACCAGTTGCACTATGGTCAGAACTTACATATAGTTCCTAACAGGTATAGCCTCTTTGTATGGTACACACTTGTTCCCTGTTAGGCTGACATATTTATTCCATAGAGAAGAAAGGAGCCCCCAAAGATCACCTATATATGTATATAGTCTCTAAAACTAGTATATTTAAACAAATTAGTAACTTTTTTTTAGTATTGGTAAGTGTATAGTTTTGAGTGTTGTAGATCTTAAAGTGATAGTTAAATACCAAGTGAAATAGGGACACTGGAAATGGAGATTACACACTGAACTTTTCTGTATTTCTGTCCAGCAATGCAGAAGGGTTTTGTATGCATCACCTCAATTGTTTGTTGTCACAGGTCTCTGAACCAATTGAAGGTGGTACACAGTTTGTTGATGAGGAAACTGAGACTCTTTAGAGGTGAAGCAATCTTAAAAATAGAACTAGAAAATGTGGGTTGTGGGGGGTCCACAAGACTACAAAGACTATGCTCTTTGAATTATGCTTCTTTGTTACAGTGCCTGAACAAGGGTTTAAGAATAGCAACTTCAGTGATAGATAAAAACTGACCTCTTAATGAAAGTGATGCAGCATCCGGGCCCATTTGTCTGTGGCAGTGGGTGGTGAATATTAGTATCTGACTTGGGTAGCAGTGCCTGACTCACTGAATAATTTCACATTTTCTAGCCATTGCTGGTAGCTTATACATGTGACCTTTTATATGTTTCTTGTGCCATTGTTCCTGTTTCCACTCTATAGGAAACCATTACCATGTTATAAGCCCACATGTCTCATTCTTGCTTCCATTTTACAACCTCACTTTCCATTATGCTGATGCTCCTCTTTCTTCCCTGGCTCCCTCCTCTTACTACTGGTCTTGAGATATACTTATATTGAGATCCTGAGATATGCTTAGATTGAAGGGACTTGGACTAGATCAGCTTCATTCCTTCCATCCACCTACATTCTTCTTTGCTAGTATGAATAATCATAATCACAAAATAAAAAGGTGATGTATATTATTATCTTTCCCAGAATAATACTTTCAAGATGGCAAGGTAGATGCAATTTGTGACTTAGATAATATTCGTTATTCATATTTATAAAATCTATGTTTTGATGCTAGATATACTTCAAGTTTTAAAGAATGGTTTCAGCACTGTATAAATAGTACACTTCTTAGCATTTCCTTTTGCATACCTGCAGTTTTCATTATCTTTGAGGATGATTACCCCTTTTTTTTCAAGGCGTATGGGGAGACTCAACCAAGAAATGTCATTATATATGGGTTTCTAAAAACAACTGGGGAAGTTATGTGTAACCTTTTCAAAGTGTTATTATCTGGGCTTTCCCCCTTTTTAGAGCAGAAACAGATGTAAACCAAAATGTGAATCAATGTGCATATTTTCAAATATATATCTCCATTTAGGTTTTGTCAGTGATCATTTGTTTAAATACCATACCCACCTTCTCAAAATTTAGAATATTTCTGGTAAATAGTTTACTGTAATCTGATGATTTTCATCACTTTGCTTGTTCAGTTAAATTCTTATAGATTGTTTCTCAAAAAGAACAATACAGTGTGAGATGAAGAATTAGAACTATGCCATTTGATTAAATGTGTTCATAGGGGAAAATATGCTAAGAAGGCATTAGAATTTCCCCTTTATGCCAAAAAGTCCATTAGACTGGTAGGCTGTACAGAAGGAGGTGACTCAAGGGAATATTCTGAGGTGAAAGGTATTGGATAACGAGAAAACAGTGAAAGTGAAAGGGGATAGTTTTTCCTAGTATGGGAAATAAATAAGTAGAAGGACTTTTTAAACTACTCACAGTATGTTGAAATACATTTTCATTTATTTAGATTTTGGTTTTTGCTTAATTAAAGGTTGGAATAAGAAGACACCGCTCTTTGAAAAATATCCCATACCTGCTATGCAATTTTTTAAAAATAATTAACTACCAAAGACTTGAAATGTTGTATTATTTGTGTTTTTTTTTTCTTTCAGGTTTTAAACTTCATATGATCATGTCTTTTAGTAGAATACTATGTGTTTTTATATATGCTTTCTAATTATTTACTCCACACTTTCTCTTATTGAGTTTGTGATGACATTTAAGTTAAGATAATTTAATGTCTTTCATTTCTTCTATGTAGTAGGTACTAGACAGTTACCGGTTGAATAAATGACTGAATAAATACAAAAATACATGGAGGCAGATGTGATTTGCTATTCTGAGTCAAATTCATGTTTCTATGTTGTTGCCCTCCCAAGTTCTTAAAATACAGATTTGCATTAAATGGTTATGTACTCACTCTATAAAAACTCATGATAAAAAAGCAGTAAGAAAAGATGGAAGAAAATTTAAAAAGCTAATCCTACTACACATAAGTAATCATAATTTGGAGCATCATTTCAGGCATTTTCCCCCCTTTTCAAAGCGTAAACAGTCATACCCCTCCACATATAATTAAAGGCAAAATAAGAGAAAAATTATAAAGATAGCATCATCCCCTACATATTATTTTTATTTAAATAAAAGTAATATTATGTGGTTTTAACAGAAGTCAATGCAATTATAGTAAAACCAAAGGAATTATATAATAAATAAATGTTTTGTAGTGAGAAATTCTTAAATGCTTTCACTAAATTTGAAAAGTTATGAAACTAGTAAAGACCAGGATCATTAAAAACATACTATATATGTTATCAATTACCTGCTATGAAAACTAAAGAATTGATATATATTTTTTATTCCTAACCTTTACTAGTTATATTAAATTTCTCTCTTGTTAGTTGTATAACATTTGTATTCTATTTTTGTCACTAATTTTCACAGTAGTTTAGTCTCAGTTTTACATTTAAAAGCAGCCAGTGCTTATTATTTTCTCTTTCATCATTACAAGTTGTCTTGAGGAGTCGTTCCAGAGAAAATTCCATTCTTGGGCACTGATACCCCCAAACAAGTACTATAATTTTTTGTTAAGAAGAACAAATTTATCTTGAGCCAGCAGATTAAGAAACTGCATCCCGTAAAATCAAATTTTGTTTTACATGACTTCATTATAAAATAATCGCCTGTGTTTTTTCTAAAATATAGCTCTTGAAATGTAGAAGTCTTATATTTTAGTCTTATATTTTAGTCTTATATTTTATATTATATATTTTATATATAAATGTGTATTTAAAAAAGATTGGTGGATTATTTGTGTCCAAGCAGCAAACTTTAGATTGCCTAGTCACTCTCAAAAGGAGTCAGTAATAATTCCAATTGGTTCCATAAAAACAGAGGTAGAGAGTGGTGTCCATTCCCAGGGACATTCTGAGGCTATGGTGCATGCTGCTTTTAGTAAATTTGCTGAGATCCATGACTGCAATCCTTTTTATAGAAGAACAGAAGCAGCAGTACCCACTTTTTTGGGAGATATCTGTAGGAGCAATTCTCCTCAGTTTCTCCTATTAGACTATGTTGTCTCTTAACTTTTCCTTTTTTACTATTAATGGAAGATGGCATTAAAGCAGCCTTGTATTCTAATCATACTCTATAAATATGGCTTCCCTCTCTGAAGAACCATTCAGAAGAGGACAAAGAGCCTCCTTCAGCTTCATCTTGTAAAGGTAAAGCTAGACCTTTATACCAACACATATCTTCTTTATACCAGCACATATCTTTATACTTTACTGGAGATTTTGTGGTTGTTTTTTTGGCTGGGAGAATTTGTCAGTTTTTTGTTTATAGTGATATAGATACTTGTATCTCCAGAAAGACATTATCTATGTGTATGTACATATTTGTGTGTGTGTTGCCTTTTTTTTTCAAGAAGGGGAGTTCATGGTACTATAGTTCTTGAGTAATTGAATACTTAAAAATGTTTATAGGTAATTTTTAAAAATACTTTAAGGATAATTTGAATATTGCATAATTGGGGTTCATATCTTACTTAGAATGCCAAAGATGTTGCTGTATCATCTTCAGATAATGGTTACTGCTGTTGGAGAAATCTCTATGTAAGGCCAATCTTGATTACACACACATACATACACACATAGACAAAGAATTATTTTCTCTTTTGTTTAAATTCTATAATCTTCTTAAGAAAAATAAAAGTTTTGACTTAATATTCATTATTTTGAATCAAGTTTTCTGGAGCATTTTCTTTAAGTATGTCATTCCCTCCCCATTCTCCTGTAGAACCCCATGAAAAGTTTTCTTCTGTTATATTAATTTCTATTTAATTTTTCTTTTCCATTTTGTTTCTTTTGTTGAAAGATTGTAAGACATGTGTTGATTGAATCTTTTTAACTTTCTTTACCATATCATATATATTAAAAAAAAATCATTTTGTGTGCTTTCATCACTTCATGCCTTTTTCTCCAAGTATTTTAGCACTGGGTGATTTTTTCTTCCTTTTTTTTTGTTGCTTCTGTGGTAGGTTTAATGTTTATTAATCCACCCCATTCCAGCTTTTTTGTAGCCTGCTGTTTGTTTTATCATCTCTTTTAGTTGTCTTATCTTAAGTATTTAAGTGTTTCATAACTTTCTCTGAGTCCTTTTACTTTGAAGCAACCCATATTCTGTGTAATTTTTTTTAAGGATGTAGAAAATTATGTAGAAAATTATTCATGAGAGCTTCTTCTGTTTCCTAAGACAGTTTTCTTCATTTGTCTTTTTAAAAATATTTTTCAACCTGAATCCTCAGTAGTTCTGTGTAAATTATTTGCTGATTCCTTTATGGGTCATGCTCACTTTTGTGTGAGTTAAGTCCAGTAAGAACAGGCGTTGCCTGAAAGAAGTGTGAGGTTATATTTAAGTAGTCCAAGGTAGAATAGGGGATGCATGATATCAGTTTGCACTTTCATTTAAATTTTTTATCCTAAACTTTCCTTTACCCAAGGTAATTCCTTTGCTCTAGGGACATATCTTATCTCAGTTTTTAGTATTGTAAAGTTTTTTGTGACTTTGGGGTCCTGTGAGTCATTGGTGTCTGTGTAGATTTGTTAATAATTGCTTTCTTTCTCTTTCACCTCATTTAGCATCTTTCTGAGCTAGGAAGCTAGGTCTTTGACAACAAAACTATCACCTTGGTTTTTCCTCTGTTCTGTAGTGAAGACATTAGTTTCTGGGGAAACCTTTCTTAATTTCCCCAAAGTAGCTACTTAAATATCTTTAATCTGAGTTTATATGAATGAATTTTAGAATTGTTCCACCTTTAGAAAAATCATTATCCTGCCAGAGATCCTGGGGGGAGGGTGACTCTCAGCATACTGCTCATTTTGTTTCCATATACCATATAATTTGGCAGACTTTTTCCTTTTTTTATAAACTTGTGGTTTGTGGTTGTGGCTGTGCCTTTGTTTCATTGATGATGAGGTAGACATTATTTCTTGTTCTTTTAAGTTTTTTTATTTTCGGTTTCATTTTGGAGTAAAGACTGGAGTAGCACTATGCTCCCTCCTTCCTTTTGTATACCTTTATCAATCTCTTTAGCTACCTACACCTTAACTTAGGAGTGTACCAAAGCCCATTTTCAGTTCATCTTCTCTAGCTCAGTTTTCTTTTATTGAGTAACTTCATCTTATCTTGTACTTTAAACCATCATCTAATGTGTAGAATAACAGTTTGTCCTTGGTTTCTACTGAGCTCCATCTGTTAATCTGAAATTGACAACATCTCAAAAACTTATATTCAAAACGAAATTATCTTCTTTGCTAAATGTGCTTCTGTTTACCATCTCCTTTAATGAGACCTGTTAAGCTTAATTATTAAGCTTAAAATTAAAATCTATGGAGGGCAACAATATTTTTCAACAATATTTTTCTTTTTTATGCTTCTCTCAACTTGTCATTTATTATTTCTTACTAATACTGATTTCTCCTGTGTCTTTGTCTTCTTATTGAGTTTGTAAGTCCATTGGAGGCAGGAAGCCAATGTAGTACTTCACAATTATATATACTTACTAAAATTTGTTCATTTGAATTCTTTGAAAGGTCATTTGAGCTTTAATAAAGATCTGTTATCAAGTTGGTTTTAACATCTTCACCTAAAATCTTCTTGTGGTAATTTAACACATTTTTCTTCTAATTCTTTTTCATATGTTTGCATTCTGCATATGCAGCACACCTAGCTTTCCTTAATTTTCAAGTCCAATATCTCTGAAGACTTTAAGACTTTAATATTGTTGCTAGCCCTTTATTCTTCCATGTACTTCCCCTGCCCTCCATAGATTTTAATTATTTTCTGAATAATACTGCTTTTGATCACACTTAGAAAATACAATTTTGTGATCTTACTCAAAGCATTATACAGATTTAATATAATCTCAATCAAAATTCCTGTGACATTCTTCAAGGAACTAGACCAAACATTACTGGAATTTGTGTAGATCTACAAAAGATCTTAAATAGACAAGGAAATTCTAGGGAAAAAGAAAAGAGGTATTATGTTCCCAGAGTTCAAACTACGCTACAAATTTATAACAAAACAGTACAGCATTAGCATTAAAAATAGACACATAGATCAATAGAATTGAACTGAGAGCCCAGAAATAAATACACATTTAATATGGTGAGTTGATCCTATAGCCAAGGAGCCAGGAAAGGAAAGTCTCTTCAACAAATGTTCTTGGGAAAGCCACATGCAAAAGAATGAAACTAGTCCGCCATTTTAGTATACACATAAATTAACTCAAAATGGATTAAAGATAAATGTAAGACCTGAAACCATAAAATATGTAGAAGAAAATACTCCAAGATATTACTTTCAGAAGGATGTCATTGAATACTCAATTACAATAGTGGGAAAAAGTAAAGCAAAAACCAAAAATAAACAGATTGAGCTACATCCAACCAAAAAATTTCTGCATGGTGGAAAGAAGCTATCTTTAAAACAAAAAGACATCCTACCAAAAGAGAGAAAATAATTTATTATACAACCAACAGGATTTCCAAAAAACTCATATACAACTAAAAAAAATGGATAGAGAGATAAGTATATAAATCTTCAAAGAAGACATACCAGTGACCAACAGACACATGAAAAATGTTCATCATCACTTATCAGAGAAATACAGCTCAAAATTATAATGAAACAAGCTATCACTTTATATTTTTAAGAATGGCCTGTGTCAAAAACTCTAGCGACATAAAGTACTGGGAAAAGTGTGGAGAAAATGGAACCTTCATACACTGTTGGTGGGAATGTAGATTAGTCTGACCTCTATGGAAAACAATATGGAGGTTTTTCTTAATATTAATGGAACTAGTATAAGATCTAGCAATTTCTTTCCTGTATATTTATCCAAAGAATCTGAAAATCCTAATGCAGAAAGATAATGCAATCCTATATTCATTGCAACGCTTTTTATAGTAGCTAAATTACAGAAACAAATTAAGTGCCTAAAGACAGATGAATGTATAAAGAAGATGTGGTATATATACACCATGGAATACTACTCTGCTATAAAAATGGATAAGCTCTTGTATTTTTATGACAACATGAATAGAACTGGAGGCAATTATGTTAAGTGAAGTAAGTCAGAAGAAGTAAGATAGATATGGAAGCTTTTACTCTCGTGTAATGTAAGAAACAAAGCAAAGAATGGCAAAACAAATTTGACTGCAAAACTGAGATCACCAGAGGGGGTACTAGTAGACTATTGTGGAGAAGTATTTGTGCTTTGGTGGTGGGCATGATGTAGTAATGTGCATTTGAAGAGGTTCAATTTATACTCCTAAACATATATGGTATTATAAATCTTATCTCAAAAAATTTTATTATTATCATAATTTAATAATTTTGGGTGTTTTTTGGTGAAAATATGAACAATCCAATGGTAAGAAATCTTCATATTAGAAATAAAGTTTTGTTTTTGAAACTAGGTGTCTAAACTTAGCTTGCTTAATATTTAATGTGGCACTTTTAAATTAACTTCTTAATACTTTTCTGTATTGAGAGGCATGTAGACATAATTTTTTTTCATATATTGGGAGAGAAGGCAATAAATGTCAAGAGATTGAATGAAAAACTCAATTGTATCTAATATGATAAAACCCTAGATTTGACATATATTGGGAATCATCAGCTGCTTGTATGTGATTTTCTTTATTGGTCTTAGGTACATAACCGAAAATTTGACTGTAAAAGAGAAGTTGTCATTATAAAACTTAAGATTTTGACAGTAAGAATTGCCCTTCAATATGGAAAAGTTGCTGACTTTCTTAGAAACGCACAAACCATACATTTCTCTTGGAGATAAATACTTTTGAAAGTGCTTGACATTTTTTAAGGAAATAGTAGATTGTTTTTTATATATAGAGAGCCATTGTATTACATGTCAATATTAAAATACAGAGGAGATCTGAGATTATTTTGGAAAGAACTTATATCATTAATTAAAAAGAAATGCTTTAGATTCACAGCAAAATTGAGTGGAAAGTACAAAGGAGTCCTCTTCCTCAACCTTCCTCACCATCACAACTCCATCAAACTGGTACATTTTTATAGTTGATGAACCAACACGGACACATTATTTATTATTAATACAAATCTTTGCTTTAAATGGGATTTCAGCTTTTGTGTTAGACATTCTCTGGGGTTTTGACAGATGTGTAATGATTAACATGTATCTACCCTTATAGTACCATGTGGAATAGTTTCACTGCTCTCAGAGTCTTATTCGCTGGTTTCTCTTCAACTTGGATAAATCTTTTTTGCCTTTTACTTCTCTCGAAGTCTTCTTGCTACACCGACCATGCCTTCCTCCCTCTTTCTTGTAGAACCTTTGGCAACCACTGATGTTTTTATCATCTCCTTAGTTTTGCCTTGTCCAGTATGTCGTGCGGTTGGGATATATGATTTATTGCCTTTTCGTATTGATTTTATTCATTTAGCAATGTTCATTTAAGGTTCTTTCATGTCTTTGTGGGCTTGATAGCTCATTTTCTTTTTGTTAAAGTATTAAATACTGTATTCCATTGTGTATATGTTCCAGAGTTTTTCTTTTCAGATAATCTTTGAGGGCTATCTCGACTGCTTACAAGTTTTAGAGGTTCTGAATAGAGATGCTATGAACACTGTGTACTGGGTTTTGTATGGTTGTGCATTTTCAAATCATTTGAATTAATACCAAGGAGAATGAATTTTGAATTTTATGATGAGTCTGTTTAGTTTTGTAAGAAACTATCAAATGGTTTTCCAAAGTGATTGTGTGGTTTGCACTTCCACCAAAATTGAATGAGAATTCTTGTTGGTTCACATCCTTCTCAATATTTGGTGTTGTCAGTGTTTTGGGTTTTAGTCATTCTAGTAAGTATGTGGTAACATTTCATTGTTTTAATTTGTTACTCTCTAGTGACATATGATGTTCAACATTTTCATTTGCTTATTTGCCATAATATGTCATCTTTGGTGAAATGTCTGTTCAGATATCTTACACATTTTCCACTAGGATCTGTTTCTTTTTTGTAGACTTTTAAGAGTTCTTTGCGTATCTTGGATGAGTTCTTTATTAGATTTTTGCAATTTTTTAAGATTAAATTATTTATATATATATTTCACATCATTTTAATCCCTGGGGTCACCTATCACCTCCTCTCACTGACCTCCCCCAGCTGGTCCCACCCTCCCATTGTTTATCTTCATTTGGTGGTCCATATACTAGTGAAACTATTTGGTTTCTGTCTTTTTCTTTCTGACTCATTTCTGCTAGTATGATTTCTTCTAGGTACATCCATGTTTCCATAAATTCATCAAATTTGTCATTTTTAATTGATGAGTAATACTCCATCGCGTATATATACCACATCTTTTTCATCCATTCATCTGTTTTGAGACATTTGGGTTTTTCCATGTCCTTGTAATTATAAATAGTGCTGAGATTTTTGTAATTTTTTTGATAATTTTTTTTCACCCACTAGTGGGTTGTCTTATTTTCTTAGCAGTGCCTTGCAGATCAGTATTTTTTTTTTTACTTTAATGAGGTTTGGCTTATAATTTTTATAAGAAATCTGTAGAGGTGCAATTTTTTGAGTGTAGATGTCTAGTTGTTCTCTCACCATCTGTTGAAAAAAACTAACCTTCATTGAATTGCCTTTGTTCCTTTGTCAAATCTCAGTTGACTGTATTTGTGTAGGTCTATTTTTGGGCTTTCTATTCTGTTCCTTTGATCCAATTGTCTGTTCTTTTGCCAGTGCCACACTGTTTTGATTACTGTATAATTAATTTTAAATAATAATTATTAAGCTATTTTTTATTAAGATTTGCGCAGCAGTTATCTTAAACCAAGTTATGAAGAAGTATTCATCTTAGAAAATAATATTGTCCACAGTGAGAAATCAAGTTAGGTGTTTTTTTTTCCCCAGAAATGTTTTCTTTTAGTATGAATAAATGATAATTGTCTTTAGTATTTCATGGTGTAAATCGATGACTAATGCACTTTTAATTTGTGAAACAGACTAGGTCTTACACGATGCTTATAAAGACATGGCATTCTTTTTTCTTTCGCCTAAATACTGTCTCATGAGAAGAAACCAAGCAGTAATATAAGATAATATGTGTTAAATTCCAGCACTGGTGTATTGCTCTCAGTTACTGTGATTGGTGACTATACACCAATGTATTATTCAGCCAGATTTAACTCATGACATCTTTAGCTTTGTGTGTCAGAAACATGATACATTAACAATATATTTTTATAGGTTATAAGCTATGATCAACTGTTGAGTGTATTTTTTAATGCCAGTTGTATTGCAGTGTAACTCACAATAATCTGCATCTATTTTAAGTGGACAATGCGATGAGTTTTGACAACAGCACAACTGTGTGGCTATCATCACAGTTAGGACTTGATGCATTTCTGTCACCCCAGAAGTTCCCTTCTGACTTATTGAAGTCAATCCCAGTTTCTGCTTCAAAACAGATGATGTTCTTTGTTTTGTATTTTACATTGGTTTGCATTCTCTGGAGTTCTTAGTAGTATTTTCCTTAATGCAGAAGCTATATTCTAGGGAAAAAAAAGAAGGTAGATTTCATAATGAACCATAATTTTTATTATATTAATATTTTTGAGATATTATTCCTAACATTTTTAGCTTTATATTTTTCTACTTTATTCCCTTTATGTAAGAACTTAGATATATATTGTGTGTGATATATAAATTTGACTTCAGGCACCATTTATAAAGCAAGTTATTTATCCTTTGTAGTTAAACTATTACCTTACTTGTTTTTAAAAGTAGACAAACATTTTAAGAGATGAGTGTCTACAGATTCTGTTGTTATTAGAAGTAAATTATCCTTTTCCATACTTGTCACTCAATAAAAGGTTTAACCTTGCTCTGTAAAAGGTCTTTTGCCTTGTCCTTATACCCCCCAGTTCAGGCCTCTGGGGATCAGAAAGTGAGGGTGGATAGAATAGCTTTTTACTTCCTAAGATTCTGTTCTTTGTGACTCCTTTTATTCATATATGGCTTATCTGAAAGCATGCTAAAAAGTAGGGGTTGGTCTCATGAAGATGATAGTTTTCACTAAGATATGAAACACTAGAATTCTTTTATGACTTTTTATTAAATACTAAATGCTTATTCCTTTTTATAGGAAAGCGTTAAGAATCACTTACATATATATATATATTTTTTTCAAATGGGTGATAGAAAAAGTTTATTTAAGAAAAGGGAAAATAAAAGATCAGAAATAAGGGAGACAGAATAGAAGGAAACCTGAGTTGGCCAGGAGAGGGTAAGGATAGACTACTCAGAAATCCCTTACATATTTGAATGAGTTGAGTTTTTGATTTTGCCCAAAAAAACTTCTGTTTCTAGAATTTGGGCTGCTTCACTTATTAAGAATTTTAAAACTGGTTCTGAAAAAGCTCCTTGAATATTGTGAATTTTTTTTTTTTATATCTGCTACAACAAACATATTTAAATATTTTTTTCAGTTTGGAAATTGTGTATTTACATAAAGCCAAACAATGCTAATATTAAGTTAGCTGCAGTAATATTTTGGTGACTGATATTCTATTAACCAAATTTGTAGTTAGCCCTTTGGAATGTCAAACTTGTATCTAGTAAGAAATGCTGAGGATGTACATTTAAACATTATTGCTGAAGCTATCAGATAAAAGAAAAGAATGTTTTGAAAGTTAATTTGAGAGTTGTGTCTATGTGGAATGGGACTAAGCATAATCAGTCGAACTAACATTTTATATAACTACTATCCTTCTCAGAACTAGTCACTTAAAATATGTGTGTATATATTTTAAAAAATAATTCTTAGGCCATTTTCAGTACTTTTAATTTTGGGGGATTGTTTTCAGAAGAATAATTATATTCTGTCCAACTTGTACCTTGAAGATGTATCCATGCATCTAAGTCTTTAGCATGTTACACCCAGTGTGTAAACAAGCATAAGCAGTTACCTGTGTTATAAGACAGAGAGCACAAATGTTCCCATGTACATGTAGAGAGAGAAAAACAATTCTAGCTAGGATGTCAGAGATAGCTTCATCAAATGACACTTTAAGTTCAGTGATTAATTGCATTAAAATTTTAATTATTTTTAAATAAAATTACTATTTAGGAAAATTGGGAAATAAAGTAATTATTATTTTCATAGGTATTTCATTTTTAGCTACATTTTGATCTGTTATTTTCACTTTATAATATGAACATTTCTCCATGTTATTAAATCTTTCTCTGCAACACCATTTTAAGTAACTACAATTAGTTATTTACTATAAAGGTATATAATGTAATTAAACCAATTACCTATTCCTAAAGATTTAGATCTTGCTAAAGCACTGTTGAAATCATTTTTGTGAATTTGATTATTGTTTTTAATCTCATTTTGTCAAAGTAATACATTCACCTAGTCTACAGTTCTGATCATTGTAGAGGCCTATTAGCAATAACAATGAAGGGGGAGAGCCTATACCTCTAAATCACAAACAATTTTGTAAAACAGTATTAAGTAAATAATAGAAATTGCAGTAGTTCTTTGCCTAATCTGTCTAGTCCCTGGTTATTTTAGTCCCATACATATTATGTATCTCCACATAGCTAAACTGGTTTTACATACTTTGCTTCCTTTTATTTTATACATTGTTGATTTTATATTATGATCTTTGAGGATTTTTCGCCTTTAGACTGCCATCTCTTTTCTGCATATTCCCAGTATTATTAGATTGTAAGTTTTGGTGTTATATATTATACTATTATTATTATTTATATTATAAATAATATAAATGAGCAGTTATTATTTATAACTGTTCATTCTAATGCATTCTGAAGAAAAAGTTCTCTTCAGAGTTTTATTTTTTATTTTTATGAAGTTAGTCATACCTTGTGTTTTCATTTGTTTATTTCTCTTATATTTCCTTCTGTTATCTTCCAGGAGCTTCTTACTAAAATCGTTCATTATATGTGATTTTAGTGAGTCACACTAGATAATTTATGTATTACAATTTTTTTTCTTGAGTATATTCTTCCACAAGATTTCCTTTCTTCTATCTCATTTTCTATATCTGGTTTCTTTCTGCGATTTTCTGTTGGGCATAACTAGAGATTCCCTTTGCTTTCTTCTGTACCTCATGTTTTTCACCTGTGGTTTGTGACACACACACATATACATATATGCTGTAGTTGTTTCCTGAGAAAAGGTATGCAAGAGAAAAACATCTTTATTTTTCTCAATTAATTGATATTTTACTTGAATAATTAGCTTTTAATTGGAAATCACTCTTGGAAGTTTTAATTACTCCATTGTCTTCGTGTTTGCTGTTGTACAGTTAAAATGCAAGAAAAAGTGGAATGTCTAAATATAAGATTATTATATTTATAAAACTATCATGATGAGAAAGATGAAAAGGATTTGAAGGTGGAAGGACTGGCAGAGAACAGGTGATAGTATTGTGTTCACTTTGTTTAATGAATAAAGACATGTACATCTATGTAAGGAGAGTATGGCATGCACTTGGAATGTGTTCGATTGAGGCAGTGAAATTGGGTGCAAAAGGGGCAGATCAGCTAACCAACAAGTCACAGGAAAAAAAAAATGACACTTTTAAAATGTGGTTTCGGCCATCCATGTTCCCTCAGGTTCATACCACCCCTGCATAACAATTGCCAGTCAGATGCAATTTAACAACAGGGTTTTATTTACAAGGAAAATTAACAGGGAAAACAAAAAAGTCCTTAAAGCCACAAGTGGCCCAGTCACCATTTTCAGTCCCAAAGGTCCCAAAGACCCAAGTTCATGATGATGCCCCCTTTGCCTCTGCAAACCTGAGGCAGGCACTTTGCAAAATCCAGTCTTTCTCCAGCGTCTTCTCTTAGCTTCTTCTCTTTCCTGCATTCCAGGCTGCTCCACTTCTCCAAGGCTCCTCAAACTTTTTTCAACAAATGCTGATCCCAAATTAGCTTTCCAAATCCCTGACTATATCCAGATACCAACTCTCCATGCCACTTTGCTGCAGTACCACACTCTTAACACCGGCCCCTCTTTTACCAGCCACCATGACTCCTTGCTACCACCAGCTTACTCATCCAGAGGGCTTCTGCCCACACCGGTCACTCGGGCTACTCTTTACCTGCCTGCCATTCTCATGTCTCCCATCTCTCCAAAATCTTTCCCTCTAGTCTCTGCTCCTTTCCTTTTATCTCTTTTTTTTTTTTCTCCTAAAAGTTAAAGGCTCCAATTTTCCTCTACACACCCTCCTGGTGACTCATTTTCTCTTCCCCACCAGGGATTTGCAGCAAAGTAAAAGTACCCTTATCCTGTTTAGACCTTCCTTTCCTCTGTGTTTTTCAGACACAGCTAATGGCAAGGCTAAATTTTATGAACAAATACACTGCCCATATTGGGTTCACAGCTTTAGCATGATAATGGATCAATAATCTTGAGCTTTGAATTTGTTTTGTAGGCACTATTTCCAACTGTCTTCAGTTGTGTGAAGCCTGGTGATAGATGAAATGAATTGAAATCCAGTTTATCCTGTTTTCACTTTGTATCTGCACATGTATGCACATGTGTTTGTGTGCACATATATGCACACATTTGCACATATGCTCACACACAAACTCCTCTATGTTCAATCTCCTCCATTAGAATAGATCTTTGGGTAGCGAACCAACATATTTAGGTCAATATAAAAGAAAGCACAGCAGTTCAGTCCTTAACATTCATGGTGGTTGGGATACCACTGAAAACAGGAGGATAAACAGGTGGAAAAGGGATTAAATCATAGAACAGAGGCATTTGGTGTTTTTCCAGATTTGAAGAAATAAGCCTGTGATGAGGTAGGCTATTGAGAATGGAAGAATGCTGATTATTCCCTTGGATCCAAGTATCTTTGATTTTGGAGTTACCCTTATATTTCTGTATTTTATAGCATTATTTTACTTTAATTCTTTTTCTCCTTTGAATCAAAGCCTGAAACAATTTTAACTCTTATTTCTATTCATTTTTAAAAGAACACTAATATTTGGCCAGGCACGGTGGCTCGTGCCTGTAAGCTTCAGCCTAGGAAGCAGCCTGGGACTAGGGATCGTGGTGGCGCGCACCTGTCATCTCAGCTACCTGGGAAGTTGAAGCTGGGGATTGCTTGAGTCTGTGGTACCCCGGGCAATAAGAGCCTGTGGTTCCACAGGCAAAAATAGCCCAGACCTAGTCTCAAAAATAAATAAATGAGTGAATGAGTGAATGAATAAATGAATGAATGAACACTAATGTTTTGGTTAAACGGTTGATAATATTAATGATAGCATGAAATATTACCATAATTCCATTTGGTTTAAGAAAAACACCAAATAGGAAATTCTGGATGAAAATAATTAGTGAACATTTTGTATTATTATTTTCATGCAGTTCCTTGTTTTGAGCAGATTCATTACCTAAGAGTGTAAACCCTGATAGTACCAGAGAGAGCTTCTTTCCTAGTTAGTTTGAAATATTATAGGAGTTTTTGCTTTTGATTGTAATAGGAAACATACTTCTTCAAAAATTTAAATATTGAGAATAAGATCTTTTCACAAATATAAGTGATTCAGAAAAAGTAAAAAATTAGTTAAATATATTATTGTATTCATAGGTCAATTGCTCAAAAACTAGGCCATTTAAGATGTGCTGATTTCCTGAATAGCCTGCTACTGATAAATCTTTACTGTGTAGATGCTTCTTGTGTGGCTAGTGTTTTAATGAGAAATATCTAAGATAGTTAGGAAATGTTTATAATGCTAGTTATTTTATGGTAGTCTGTTAAGCTCTTGTATGGCAAATACTTAAGGGATGCTGTGTCATTAAAGAAATCCTAGGGTTTCTTTTGCTTATATTAGATGAGGAAACTGAAACAGACAAATTTCTTTACCAAGATCATGCAAGTAACAATGATCTCTGGTGTGTTTGTCTCTTCATTATTAAGCATATTACTTTCCAACTATTCTGGAAAAGATAGAAATCATGGGAATGATCTATACACTACCCTATCTTCTGGTAACCACTTTGATTGCTAATTTCTATAGTGATTAATTCCTCAGAATTATAAAGTTGAATACCCAGAACTGGCCACTATAATTTCATGAATGAGGGAAGATAAACCAACATAAGATTTTCATTTTGTCAATATTTTCTTTCTTATTTCCAGTTTAGAAAATAACAGTCCTTTCTTTGAAAAATTTCCAGTCATAATTAAGAAAACACTAATATCTTTAAAGTATGATTGAAAGATAGGATTTTTAATTTACTTTCTATACTGTCTTATACTATTCTCCCACAAACCTTATTAAGTCACTCACTTTTTATATTCATTGATATCTTTTAGAAGTCACAACACGTTTCTTCCTCAGCACCCAGCAGTTTGGTATTCTATCAGATGTTTAATAGGGCTTCTGCAGGTCCTTAAAAAGAACATCTTCAAGAGGGATACAGTAGGCCGAGCACTGCCGCTGAGACACCTGTAGAGATCAGCACACCTGCCCTCCAGCAAAAGACAGTAATTAGTTGCTCCTATTCCCTTGCAAACATCACCAGTCTTGTTGTACATGAAACACAAAGATCACAGCAATGCAGTCATGAGCTGTACACTGTTGGAGTTGTTTATGTCCATTCAATTTTTAATGTTCCTATAAGACATTGCGTTGGGAACCCAGAGCCCAAAGGATCTTGCATGCTTGATCAAATCTGTGATGATTTAAATATAGAAATAAAAAGAAACCTTTGGATTGCAGTGACTGTTAACTTTTAGGACAGCCTTACTGGAAAACATTAACATGATACTTGAGGCAAAGTTGTGTTTGATCAACCTTCACAACTTTTTTGTTTCTTGACAGCAGGTATATTTTCAATATATCTAAACAAATTCTTTAATGCCTATAGATCCAAGTGCATTGGTTCTCTGGATGTCATGTTTTGAATATTTAAAACATGATTTTATGCCAACCAGTTTTATTAAAATTGAACCACTCTCGCATACCAGTCTGTTAGTCTGTTGTCAAACATAGCTTGTATTATTAAAGAATGTGATGCTAATTGATTAAATTTTAGTAAAATATAGTAGCACATGAATTGACTATATTGGGACCAAAGAGGTTTATTATTTTCAGTGTACTTGAAGGTCTTTTATACTACTGTTTTAATTTTAACATTCTATTGTCCTAGAAACCATATAGGATAAAAGCTAGTTTTTACCAGGTGAACTTTCTTTCAAGCAGTTTTTAACCTTAGAATTCAGTTATTTGATTATATAGGTAGAATCTTCCAGTAGGTTTCTGAGCATCATTATTCATTAGGTCTTCAGTAAAAAATGAAAGAATGATATGAATGTTAACAATGTTAACAAGTTTACCTTTATGTGTGTCTGGTGCTTAACTGTAAGTAAGCATAAATATAATGGAAACTGGGTATGTTCTACTTGTGAGTTTATGATTGTGATGCTAGAATTGACAAAGTACTGTGATAGGCAGAATGTGTTGGCTACTGTATGCCTCATTGACTTTTAGGAATTTCACAAAAGTCATTCTTAAGAATTGGTCTGTTTGTAGTGCCTTTGAAATTCCTAATAACTTCATGTAAACGTTGCATGAAACATTTGATAGTCTACTACTTACACAAATGCTTCATGTGCCCTGGGTTAGTATGTTATTTGTCTTTTTATCCTGGGTGCCTAGCTCAATATGATTAGTTGGTGTTGCTGGATTAGTGAATGACTAGAACTATCTGTGTAAGGCAGACAGAGGACCCATAAAAACTCTCTAAGTAAAGAGTGGATCATATTTAAAACTTAAAGTAATAGAAATGAATTTTTCTTTGCTTAATAAAATATAATTTTAGATTGTTTTCTAGAATAATAAAGATGATTACATTTAAAATTTATCTTTTTTACTATCAGTATATCAAAACTAATCTGCAAAAAAACATTTTTATTATACTAAGTTAATTTCTTAGTCTATGTCACTATTTTGACACACTTAGCTCTCTCAGCTTTGTTTTCTACTGTTCTTTACTCTGTTTCTCCCCCTATGCAGGACAGACTTTTCACCCTATTTCAGGATAAGCCACACTTCATCTGGGCATTGTGCCTTGGTTTCTGAGCTCCAACCTCACAAATTCTTGAGTTACTTCTGTTTTTGACTCACCACTTTAGAACTAAGTCATATGTTTATTTTGTAAAATGTGTGTCTCCTAGTAACTTTATTACCATGATTTTTAAGTTTCTAAAAAGTTTTAATCTTTTCCTTTCTGGCATATGGTAGTATACTTTGTAGTCACTCTGTATTGTAGTTAATCTCTAGCTTTAAAGAAGAAAAATAAGCTTCGTCCCCCTAAAAGTGAGAAAAAGAAGACAAGAGGGAACAGAAATGAGGGGAAAAGAGAGGCAAGGAGGATGACGGAAAAATGAAGGAGAGGAGAACAAAAGGAATGTAGGGCATAGGGTAGACCAGCAAGCATATTTTGTAAAAATAGGAAAAAAGCAATGATTTTTGAATTTGAAAAACTTTGAATTTAAACTCTGATGGTGTTTATTTTGTAAATTTCAGTGAGTTCCATAATCTTTGAATTTAAGTGGTAATAATATTTACTTGCTTCTTAGCATGTTCTCTGGCACATAATTCACATTTAACAAATATTAGTTAACTGTGATTTTGCATGTGAAGAAAATGAGGGGTAGAGAGCTGACCAAATGTGATATCACCCTTACTTTTAAGTAAAGGTATTCAGTTTGAACCCCTTTTGGCTTTTTGCTGAAGAGTAAGTGTAAAACAACATATTTTAAGCATCAGTGCATATAAGAATTGCCTGAAGGACTGGTTAAAACACACATTGCTAGATCTCACCTTCAGTTTTGAATTCAAGAGGTCTGGGGTGGAACCTGAGAAGTTGCATTTCTAACAATTTCCCAGCTGTTGTTGATATCCGGTGAGAAAACAGACAAAACGAGGTGCTTACCCAAACCTACAAAGGGTAGCAGCTGGCCCTTTAAAGCCAGCCACACACCAGGTTCTTCCCAGCCCGCGCATGCAGTAGCAAGACCCATAAACTTTAAGAGGGAGGCAAAAACAAATTTACTTATTAAAAGACAAATTGGAAAAGAGTCACAGAGGGGTACAGGGAACCCCTTTAGTAATCTTACCACACAGTCCAGTCTCTAGTCCAAAGCGCACATGGCTTCAGCAGCCATGTGTGTCCGCAAAGGCGATTGCCCCACCTTGAGCCGGATGAAGGAGTTAAGATGGCACCGCCGCTCCTTCAAAGACACAGCTGCACTCACTGCAAGCCAGAAGAAGCCAAGATGGCATCGTCGATCCTTTCCGAAAGCAGGAGATTCAAATCCAACGAGGAAGACCAGAGTGGCGTCCTCAATTCTTCTCCACAGCTCCGGCATTCCGTCAGCTCCACAGTGGCCCCGGCATCAGCCAAACTCATTCAAGTACAGCAACACAGCAAGCGCTTCAGATGTCTCACGTTGAAAATGGCAACACAGCAAACTCTCCTCAGTTCTCCAGAAAACTTCCAAGCTTCGCAGTTTCAAATTAAACCAAGTTTTCAAGCACCAAGTTTCCAAGTCAGCTCACACAGGACACAAGTTTCTCCAATATACTTCCCCGGGCTCCTCACCGGCCCAGGCTGGGCATGGGGATGGAAGTCCACAGCTTGGCTTCCTTCCCTCCCTGCTGCCCCTCATGGCAGCGGCAGCTCTGAGGCCTCCAGCCTCCCTGCTGCTCCTCATTTCTCCATTCTCCTTTCTGTCCTCTTCCATTCTCTTCTCTACTCTTCTATACTCTCTTTCCCTGTCTTTTTGTCTATCCCCTCCCTGTTCCTTTAATCCTCTTTTCTCCCAAGAAGGCTTACCTTCCCTTCTCCAAATCTCTACCCACCAATGCTAACAATAGCTATTTTAATGCATCAACACCGGTACTGGGGGCCACAGACCCCTAACATTGTCACCACCATGAATTCATAGGCCACACTTGGAGACCCAGTGCCCCGCTCTAGCTGGACATAAAAAATCAGTTGGGGGGGGGGGCTACTAGATGTTATTGACATACTGGAATCCCTGGTTGTGTGTCCTAGAAAATAGAACCCCTAGTTCTGAGGCTGAAGTAACTTTTTTTTTTTTTTTTGGTAAAGTCTTCCAGATTATTCTAATATGAGTTCAGAGGGGAAAACACCATTTTGCCTGAAGTTACTGTGATTGTTCCATTAGAACTACTTCAGGTTAAGCTCTGTGTTTAGTGGAGGATGGACAATAATGTGTTGTTTTTGCCTCAAACTGTTTTAAAACAATGTCTCCAACCTAGAATTCTTTTAATATTTTACTTACACTTTTATTACTGTCTTGCTTTTTGTTCTGAATATGACTTTACTCATTTTTTTCTGAGATGCTGTTGGAAACCATATTAATTTAGTTTGACAACACCCAATTAGATTAGTAAAGACAGTTGTGTACCAAGAATAGGTATGTAAAAATGCAGTGGATTATACTGGTTAAAGTAATCATTTCTTCTGTTATATGATTAAGTAAATAAACATATACAAACTGAAGCATGAAGTCATTTACTGGATAAGAGTGGGGAAAATACCACATAATTTCATTAACCTTTAAGCAATGAAATTATAAACCCCTATGCAAATGATTAAGGTTATCATTGAATATCACCCCCTTTTAATACCTACAGACTGTTAATTCTTCTTTGTCCTGCTGAGTCTTATTAAAACTTCTGACTGATGTACTTTTATTAAAAGGCTTAGAATTTACCAATTTAAAACACTTGCTTCACACTATCACCTCTAATTTAACTAGGCCATTAAACAAAGTATTTTGCAAAGAGAAAGTCAATAACTGTTTCTTTAAAGAAATAATAAATTGAAATGAATCTTAAACTCTGCTTAGAGGTAAGGAACTGGTAGATACTCCTAGGTCTTTTGATAGCTGATTTGTTCCTTTACTATGCAAATTTTAGGTTTACAAAGATCTACTGCTTTTATTTAAGGATATGCCTGGAGGCTAGATTGGTAAGCTTTAGGGAGATATCTAGTTTGGTGTGAAATAAATAGTTGTTAAAGGATCACATGAATTGGGTCCCAGACCATGAAGAGTAGAACTGAGAGACCGAGGAAACTATTCCATTTCTTTTGGCTAAAAATGCCTTAAATTAAAAATGATGACAGTGAATGATGGCATCACAAAGCAAATTAATGTGAATAGGCCATTTTAGGCATAGATTTTTGTGAAAAGCTCTAGTGAATGAGTTTTAAAGGGAAGGGCCCACTATATCCCAGACCTGAGGAGGCCAGCCTTTGGAGATTTCACACATTTGGGAATGAAGACTTTCTCAAAACCAAGGATAAAGGCAGAGTCACTCCATTGCCTGGTCAAATCAGCAGCACTTTTTTTTTTTTTTTTTTTTTGTCAGATAATAGCTATCAAAAAGTGTCTTTATGTTAAAAGGAAAAGGACTCAGTGTTCCTCTTTCTGGTTAGAGACTATAGGTCTTCTGATTTGTAAGTGTTAAACAAATAATATAATAGGTTTCTGACTTTAGGGAACGTGTGTATCACTGATAATTTGAAATCACTGACTCCCAAATAGGTTTTTTCCCCAAAATAACTTGAATTTTATGAAATTTATGATATATATTTCTATACCAATGGCTTGTAGAATCCTCTCCTCTGTTTCCTCCCCACCCTAACCCCTCTTTATTTCAGTTCTTAGAGATAGCATTACCTAGCTATTGAAATGGTCTCATTAAATGCATTTTTGTTAGAAAGTAGTGAGGATTGTGGGCATCCTTGCCTGGTTCCAGATCTTAATTGAAATACTTTTAAACATTGTACTGGAAGTTCTAACCAGGGCAACAAGGCAAGAGGAAGATATAAAAGGGATACAAATAGGAAAAGAAGATCTAAAACTATCACTGTATGCAGATGACATGATTCTTTATATAGAGAACCCGAAAAATATCTACAGAAAAACTTCTCGAAACAATAAACCAGTTCAGTAAGGTAGCTGTTTACAAAACCAACACACAGAGGTAAGTAGCTTTCCTATATGCAAAAAGCCAAACAGAAGAAGAAGAAATTAAAAACAAACAAACAAAAAAAAAAAACAATCCCATTTACCATCACACCAAAAAAAAAAAAAAAAGAAATAACTGGGAATAAACCTAACAAAACATGTGAAAGAACTATACAAGGAAAACTTTAAAATGCTGCTAAAAGAGATAGAAGAAGATATACGGAAATGGAAAGACATTCCCTCCGGTTGGAAGAATCAACATCATCAAAATGGCCATCCTACCAAAAGCAATCTACAGATTCAATGCAATTCCAATAAAAATCCCAGTCATAGTCTTTAAAGAGATAGAACAAAAATTACTGAAATTCGTATGGAATAACAAAAGACCTCGAATATCAAAAAGCCTCCTGACTAAAAAAAGAGACAATGTAGGTATTACTATCCCAGACTTCAAATTATACTACAAAGCCATAGTAATTAAAACAGCTTGTTACTGATACAAAAACAGACAATCAGACCAATGGAACAGAGTTGAGTACCCTGAAATAAAATCACACATATATAGTCAACTAATCTTTGACAAAGGAGTAAAAAAACTTATATTGGAACAAGGACAGCCTCTTCAATAAATGGTGCTGGGAAAACTGGTGCAAAATATGCAAAAAAAAAAAAAAAAAGGATCAAGACAACTCCCTTACACCATGTAAAAAAATCAACTCAAAATGGATAAAAGACTTGCATGTAAGATTGGAAACCATAATATACATAGAGGAAAACGTGGGCAAAACCCTCCATGAATTACAATTTAGAAATTCATTTCTAGATACATCTATAGCAGGTAAAAATATGACAGAAAACATAAACAGCTGGGACTACATTAAACTAAAAAGCTTCTGTACAGCAAAGGAGACAACATGAGAAAACAAAAAGAAACCCAACTGAGGGGTAAAAAATTTTTCCCCTACATACAGGCGATATGAGTCTGATAACAAAGATAAACAAAGAACTCACACAACAAAAACAAAGAAAAAATCCAGTTAAAAAAATGGGGAGAATTAAAAAGACACTTCTCCAGAGGAAATATAAATGGCCAACAGGCACACGAAAATCTGCCCAACGTCACTAGCAATCAAAGAAATGCAAATCAAAACCACAAGGTGATACCACATTACACCACTAAGAATGGCCCACATCCAAAAAACGGGCAACAACAAGTGGCTGGTAAGGATGTGGAGAAAAAGGACACGCTTACACTGCTGGTTGGAATGTAAACTGGTCCAGCCACTATGGCAAGCTGTGTGGAGGACCCTCAAATTAATGAAAACGGAACTACCATTTGACCCAGCAATTGCTCTCTTGGGAATCTACCCAAAGGAGACCTCAATGCTTGTACAAAGGGGCACCTGTGCTCGGATGTTTACTGCAGCACTATATATAATTACAAAGACACGGAAGCAACCTAAATGTCCCAAAACAGATGACTGGATGAAAAAGATGTGGTATATGTACACAATGGAATATTAGTCATCAATTAAAAATGACAAATTGGATGATTTTATGATAACGTGGATGTACTTAGAAGAAATCATATTAGCAGAAACAAGTCAAAAATAAAAGACAGACACCAAATAGTTTCACTATTATATGGGATATAGGAAAGAAAAAAAAAAAAAGCCATGAAGAAAAGTCAAAACAAACTAACAACCAAATTGAAGTACACAACTCAGCGGTGGGGGGCACAGGGTAGGAAAAATCAGGGAGGGTGGGGGAGTGAACTCTGGGGATTACAAAGATGTGAAATTTATAAATAAATTGCTTAATAAAAAAATTAAAAAATGCATTTTTGTTGTGTATCTTTGCTGCAGAGGATAGCAGTGATGAAGATGTATGAAGGTGGAATGCTGGAGGCTTTCAAGTACCCTTATATGCCTTGTTAAAGTGCCTTTATATGTGTATGAATGAGTAGTTTCACTTTTGTGTGCTATTCATTTTATGTATTTGTTTATTTTGAACTTTAATATTATTTTCCAACTCATGGTTTCAACTGATTCAAAATTGTACAAATGAAAAAAAGTACCAAGGGTGTATGAACTCTCTCTCTTTTCTGACTGTTTAATGCTCTCTTATTATACATGTGTTATTCTTCTTTTGTGTCTCTGCATAAAATCAGTGTATTTATTTTTGAGCTTGTACTGATTTAGGTATTTACTTTGTGATCATTGTTATTTTGGAAGTTTTTTTTTTTAATGGCAAACTATTTAAAATAGGGGCCTGATAGTTTTATTCAGATAGGATTCATTTCTGTAAGTTTTTTTTTTTTTTAAACATAGAAATTGGAATTGGGTAACAAAACAAGAAAAACAGAGTACTTCACTAAACCTACAAACATGAGCAGCTGGCTCTTTAAATCCAGTCACTCATCATGTTCATCACAGCATGCTTGTGAGCAGTAGCTGGACCACACTAACCTTAAGAGGAGGCAAAAACAAGATTCACTAAGAGAATGAAATAAACAATAGTCACTAGTATACAAGTGACCCCTTTTGATTATCTTACTGCATAGGATAGTCTTCAGTCCAAAAAACTACATGCGGATTCTTTAGCAACATGTGTATACAAAATAGCAGCTTCAAGCCAAATGAAGAAACCAAAATATCATTGCCGAACCTCCTCCAGAGACAAAGCCCTACTCATTTCAAGCCAAATGAAGAAACCAATATGGTGTTGTAGATCCTCCTGCACAAGGCACAGCTCCATCCTTCTTTCTGCCCAGACCAGCAAGACTCACTTGTAACAACAGCAGCAACCACTTCAGATGTCTCACCATGAAAGCAGCTACACTGCAAATTCTCTTTAGGTCTCCAGACAATTCCCAAGCTTCACAGTTTCAAAGTGAAAGTGAGTCCCTAAATCAGCTTACACAGGTTGCAAGTTTCTCCAACATACTTCCCTGGGCTCCTCACTGACCTGGGCTGGGGATGGAAGACCACAGCTAGACTTCCTTCCCTGCCCTGCTGCTACACATGGCAGCAGCATCTCCAAGGCCTCCAGCCTCCTGCTGCTCCTCTGCTCTCTTCCTTCTCCAGCTCTCTCTCTCCACCCCCCCTTCCTCTCTTCCTCTTTCTCTCTCTCTCCCCACCCTCCCTCCTAAGTTTTTTATGTTCCTCTTGTGAGAAGGCATGGCTTCCCTTCTCCAAATCTCTATTCCCCAAGGCACAATGGCTGCTGTCTTCATTCAGCATTACCATTCTGGGCTATAGCCCCCCAATTTTACCACAGCACATTTGTCAAAATTAGGTCAAGAATTAATATAATCTCCACTCCCTTTCCCCACTCCTGGCAACTCTGTGAAGCAGAATTACATGGCTACAAAATGAAGCCTGCAGCTTACAGTTTTATGTCTACATAGTAAAATTTTCTTGTTCTTGAGAAATTCTTATTTGGACAAGTTGGTCTCAGGGTATATTCCTTTCTACTCTTATAATTCAACTGCCTTTGCTTAGATTTCTGTTTTCTGTGAGCCTTTGTTTTCATTCACACTTGGTTTTATCTGACCTAACTTTTTGGATGTTAGTTGGGTGTAAAAGCTTAAGAATATTGAGAAGTATTGTAGGCTGTTTTATTCTTTTAAATTTTACTTTATTGAGTCATCTCAGTACGGTGATTGAGAATAAGGATTCTGGAGCCACATTGCCTAAACTTGAGACCCAAAAGCATGATGAGTTACTTCTTTCTCCTTTCTTTGGTTTTCTTAGATGGGATGATTAAACTATATAATCCATAGTTGTATAGCACATGTCAAATGTTGAATATTTGTATTTTATTTATTTATTTTTTAATTAATATTTTTATTTTTCTTATTGTTTGCATACATAGCTTGTGTTTGTAGGCATGGTCCTCCCCCCTCATCCTCTCTCCCCTGGTCCTACTCTGGTCACTCCAGTTACTTTCTCATTGTCAGTTGATGATTGGCCCATTAGTCTCTTCATGTTCTTTTCTGAAGCAGTGTCCTCCTATGTGAAATCCTGCACTCCTGGGGTACTGCAGACCAGGCTGATCAGATCTCCATGAATAATATTGGGGCATGGTGTCCCTTCTGAGCTTGTTGGCAAACCTCCTGTCCATCTAGTATGTGGAGTGGCTCTCCCCATTTCTCCATTGTGGAATTTCCTGTAGGGGAGGAGACATTCTCTTTTTCTCAGGATGCTTATGATCTCTGCTTTCAGTGTTTCCTTGTTCATATTGGTTGTCTTCTCCATTCATTCCGATGTTTGTCCCTTGGTGCTACCTTATTGGCCTTGTAGCTCTGGAAACTGGCTTTGGGAATCTGCTTCCCAGTTGTTGGCCATGGGAGTTCCCCCATGGGGACAGACTTCAGCTGATGTTTGGTTAGGCGCGCTCCTCTTTTGGTTCACAGTTCTCTGTGAGTCACTGCCACTTCTTTGTGGCTTTGCTCCCCGTTGAGATTGGGGAACTCCTTGCTCACATTGAAGGTGTGTCTGGATGGGAAGCTTAGCCCCAGTGTGAGAAATGTTGTTGGTGTTACTTGGTGATATGTCTTCACTCTCGTCCAACACAGTATTGTGTCTCAGAATTCCTGACCAATCTCTTTTGGGGCAGGTCATGGGTGTGTTTGGGGACTTTATTTCTCTATCTCTTCCAGTGTATCTGTTTCTGGATTGTTGTTTTTCTCTTTCAAGCTGAGGAATGACTGAGGTAAGAATGAACCAGAGGGGGACCCCACCCCTGCCCACACCCCAACATTTCCTCCCCCATACCATAGAAGGAAGGGGTGGACCCCAGCCCCAGGCCTCAAGAGAGGTTGCAGGGTCACCCCTAATGTCCCTCAGAGGGGAGTAACCTACCTACTCCCCCCTCCCGTAACTTCTGCTCAAGAGAGCACAGGCCCTGAGACCTCCCATTCAGACTGCAGTACCTGAAGTGACTTTTTGTTTTTTAATGATGTTGTTCTGATTATATTTGACTTTGATAATATGTAATTTAATATTTTTGATATTATAAATGTGAATGTATATTTTTAGAAAGCTCTGTTGAGTTCGATTTCAGGATGTAGTCTATTTAACCAACAACAATGAATCTGTAAGCTATTAAGGTAAAATAATAAATTCTGTGTCTGTGGGTGATGAGTTTAATAAAAGAAAATCTATTCTGTTTTTTTCTTCTTTTATTAATTAGGAACAGTGTGTACATTTCTCCCATGGTTTGGTTTGTATTTTTGTGTGTGTATAAAGGGGTACTGTTTAACAATTATAATGCAGTAATTTAAGAATTTCTAGTGACCATATCAAACAAGCAAAAAGAAATAGGTGTAATTAGTTGTGCTAATTTATTTAACCCAGTGTATCAAATAACTATCATTTCAACATATAATCAATATTAAAATTAGATATATATTTTGCATTCCTGACTTTACCTTTAGTAATCTATTGTGTATATTACTCTTTGAGCACATCTCATTTTAAATTAGCCATGTTTCATATGTTGTTTTCTGCCTGGAGATAGACTCAGATCTCACAGTTAAAATCCATTTCCCATAGGACCACCCCCTAACCAGTGTCCTCATACCTGCCCCCTCTTGTTCACTCCCAACAAACACACTGTGGTATTCAGTTCAAGGCCAAGTCATCCCTCTAATTCTGTCCAACTTTCTGTAGATTGTAGGTCCTCAACGTACCCTTTCCTCGAGTTTGATTAATTTCCCCTCCCACAGAGCTCAGAGAAACACTTAAATTTACCAGATTATTAAAGGATTGAGATAGGAGAAAGTGAACAGGTAGATGGAGAGATCCACATGGTGAAGTCTGAGAAGGTGCTCACCACTGGAGCTTTAGAGCCATGTGGAGTTAGGGCATGTCACCCTCCTGAGGTAAATGTATTTGAGTACCTGCAGACTCTGAACCCCATCCTATAGGAATTTTATGGAGGCATCTTCATGTAGGTATGGTCAAACATTAACTCTGTTTTCAGTCCTTTTTATACTCTAGTGGTTGGGGGAGGTGGTTGGTAAAATTTCTGGTTACACACCCCCATTCTGGAGCCTGTCCAAAGTCACCTCAATAAAATATGCTCCTAGTGCTTTTATCACTTAGGACTCTGTAAGAATTTTCAGAGTCATGGGGACGAAGATAATTATTAGAACAATAGATGTTCCCAGTATTTGTATGACTTGGGGAATTACAAGGGTGTCAGGAGCTCTGTGTCATGAGCTGGGGCCAGAGGTCAATACATTTTCTGTTATCTCTTAGGAAGACTTTATGATATTTTGCAATTATTGATAAAGCTAATGCAGCTAATAGAGAAAATTCACTGGTGAGAGGAGAGATGATAGATTGGAGTTCCGAAAAACAGTGAAAAGGAATTTCAAAGAGTCTTGGTAAATAGGAATGTCAAATGCCAGTCTACCAAGTAAGGGCTGAAAACAGTCAATTATTTCTGGTGAACCTTAGCAATCCTTGTTTCACCAGGTGATGGCTAAGGAAGCAAAGTTTTGGTAGTTTGAGCATTGACTGGCAGTTGAAGTAAAGAGCAAGTCTATTTAATGAAGTTTCAGGAACAATTTTGGTAGAGCTCAGGAATGTGTTTTTGGTAAAGGAGGAGCCAGTGGAGAGGAAAAGATTGAAGGTAGAAGAAAAGAAGAAATTAAAGTAGTCTGTTTTCACAAAAAAAAGCATAAACAGAATTCAGTAATTAGTAATGAAACCAAAAGGATCAGTCACAAATGGGATTGAAAGTGTTATAATATAGGGAAATACATATAATAGGACAAAGTGGGTTTTTAGTTGCAACAACAGCTAGCACCAGTTGCATACAAGGAAAAATGGGTATGTTATATACCAGTTAATTTCTGGCACAGTCCTGAGGAACTATACTTTATAAACTTGGAACTATACAAGCCAATAGAAATAGTCAGTTATACTATCTTATTAGAAAATTCACTGCTTATTACTACAGGGAATCTTTGATACTAGGAGTCATTTAGTAGAATACAGGATTGTCTCAGAAGAAGAAAATGTCTTCACTGTAAGAATTGAATCATTGTATGTAGTCAACACTTTGATTTGCTTACTTCTGCTTTCTAAATTCTACATAAATTTATCTTGTTGATTGAAGCTTGGTCCCCAATGGAAGGCATGGTACAAAAAATAGAGTTTTAGCTTTCAAGATCCTGTAATACAAGAAGTTAGAAAGCAGGCTAAGAAGGGGTTAGAGTATAGGCCAGGTGGTTCTGGCTCTTAATCTCTCCTGACTTGCAATCAGGATGTCACCCAGGCCAACAGTCATCTCAAAGTTGACAATCCTGCATAGTCCACCTACCAGTGGCTCACTACGACTGTTAAGTTTATTCTATTTGGCAGGAGATCACATGGACATCTCCATAGGGCTATGTGAGTAATTCAGTGACATCACTGCTGGCTTCATCCAGAAAGAATGATTCAAGGGAGCAAGGAGATAGCTGCATTATCTTTTAGGACCAGATACCATAATGTCCATTGTTTTCTGTTTCATTTCACACCAATACTGTAAAAATGGGGACTCCACATATTCTTGAATTTCATGAGGAGATGATTATGTGGTAATCTCAGGGAGAGGATACTGTGCTCTTTTCTTCTCCTTTGCACCTTATCTTTCACATTAATTAGATTTGTCTGTAGGGAAAAGCAAATATTTTCAAAAATTAAATACAGGTTGTTAAGAAGTTGGAGAGATTATTGTTGTTTTTTTAAGTGTACAGTGTGCAGTGGATGTCCAATGGGTGCAGTAATCCAGTTGTTTTTACAAAAGATTAGAAATTTTCATTTACTTTTTTGAGGTGTCTCTTTTAAAGGTGTCTCTTTTAATAGGTATTAAGTTAAAAATTATAACTCAGTCTAGACATGTGTGAAGTTTGATGATAATGAAGATTGTTTGTATTGTCTTCCAGAATAGCTCTCCTGTCTTCATTTCTGAAGCGAAAAGTTTGGATTAGCTATTCCAGTATCCCAGTCCTTTCTTGCTTTTTCATTCTTGTAGACTGACTAACATGCAACAAGCATTTCTGTGATGTCCTTTATAAATGTAGGTCATCTTCCTATCACATCATCTTGTTTATTTATCATTTTGTGGTACAAATTGAACAGAAATTTCACTTATACCTCTCTTTGTCTTTCTTCCCCTCACCAAAATTAAACTCCAGAAAGTCAAGCTGTCTAGTTCATTGCTGAAGTCTCAAGACCAAGTATAATGAATACCTAGTAGATGTTCAGGAAATGAATATTTCAACACATTGTTTTTGAGAGAATATTACATGATTATTGTTTGAAACAGGATATCTTTAAAGCTATTTTCCCCCTATCTTCTGCTTGATTTATGTCTTTTCTGCTTTTCCCTTATCTTTCTTTTTGGTAAAACTTTATCTCACTGTGTTCTCTGACTTTGAATGCTTTTCTATCTGGTTTTCAATTGGTAACTGGTAGGTTCTTAGCCTTGTTTCTTCTGATATAGGTTATTCTTCCTTTGTGATTACAGTTTAACATTAAAAAAATTTTATTTTGTAATTTTCATACAATATTGGTCATGTTTGTATGGTTGTTGTTCCCCTTGGTTTGGCCTTCCCTTCTCTATTGTACCCTCTGTCCCCCATTCTAACCTCTTTTTCCCTTCCCCCCTCCAGTCACTCCAAGTCCTCCTGCTGCAAGTCATTGGTCAATGTTTGGCCCACTGTTCTTTTTTTCTGAATCAATGACTTTTTTCCTGGTGCAGACTTGCACTCCTGGACAGCAATAGATGAGGCTTCTTGAGTCTCCAGGAGTAACTGAGGCAGATAGTCAGGCCAAGAATTTCAGGAACTTGTAGGGCAAATACATGGTGCCATTCTCCAGGATCCTTTCTGGTTTCTGTCACATGGTGCTGCTTGTGTGTGGTATAGTTCTGATATCTTGGTTTGAGGCGTTCTCTACTGGGGACAGGCTTCCCCAGGTGGTTGATCCAGCTCCTCTCCTTTCTTGTGTTAACAGTTCTGTCATGGGGCCATAGCCATAGTTCTGTCATGGGGCCATCTCTGTGACTTTCTTCCCCTATTGATTGATAAGGGGAATTCAGGTTGCACAAAACTGTAGACTAGGGGTTTGGTGACCAAAGTCCATGAGATGATACAGGTAGAAATCTATAACAGGTCACCACAATTACTGGTCTCATGTTCTTGTCTCAGTGGTTCCTAACATACTACTTGTCCTACCCAGGTGGGACTGTATCCAGGGCCATTATTACTTCCTTTCCTCTCCATTATATCTGCAGCTGGAAAAACTGGTTGTTTTATTCCTAGTGCAGATCTAATTGAGGTTGGAGTAAACTAGAGGGGAATTCCCCCTCCCCAAGACTGCCCCAGCAGAGGTGCCTGCCTCCATCCCCTGCCATCATGGAGGAAGAGGCCAGCTTCCCCAAGACCCCTGAACCCAAGACCCTGAGACCCTGGTGGCATAGGACTTACTATATCCTCCCACCCCCTCCAGCAGCCTAGGCCACAGCGGGTGTGTGCGGGAGTTCTCCAAGGGCCTGAGCCATCTGAAAGTACCTCAACTGCCACCTCTATCCCGACTAGGTTCCTAGGGCTGGACTTGGAAGGTGCAACCTACTAATTCTGTCTCCTAGCTCAGGACCCCTGGGTATGCCCCACCCCCACCCCTGGACACTGAAAGAGTAGAGGTCAGAGTCTCCAGCACTGAGATGCCTAGACCCTGAGATCCTGAGTCCCTGGTGTTGCAGGACTTACCCTATCCCCTACTGGGAGACTCCTGAAAGGACCAGGCCTTTTGAGGACACCTTGGCCCCTACTCCTAGCCTGGCTTGGATCAGGGCTGGGCCTAGTAGACAGGGCCTGCAAATTCCCTCTCCCAGCTCAGGACTCCCAGAGAATCTTCCTGGCCCCCAAGACCCCCTGCATAAGGGAAGAGGCCAGGTCCTCCAACCCGAGACCCCTAGACCCCAAGACCCTGAGACTCTGGCACAGGACTCACTCTACCTTCACCCCTGCCAGCAGTCTAGGCTGCAGTGGAGTTGTCCTGGACTGCTCCCACAATTTAACATAATTTTTTAAGGAAATATATTTGGTTATGATTTGTGCTAAACAAACTGGGAATCACATTGCTTATTGATTGAATAGCTCCCTTTTTGCTTACCATTAGGGTCTTTTGGATGATTTACTCTGTTAGTTTTGACCTCATTATATCTGAAAGGAGTCTGACTTTGTTTGCCTTGTGGTAATATTTTATTTTTTTCACTATGTACAGCTTGCATGGAACAGTGTATATTCGGTAACAGTGCAATCCTGATGTACTTCTTGCTGTCCTATAAAGAAGTGTTCTTAAGGTATTTGTTCCAGCTCTGTAAGTGTCTGCATCTCCATTATTTCCCTGGAGTGAATCCCCAGATCTGAACACATATTCTGTTTGCATTCTCATTTGACCACTTCAAGAGAACTGAATTGATGGAGATAGAAAAGATGAAGATTTTAGAGTTTCCTCCACAGAGGTTCTTGACAGTTTTTTTGATTTATAGACCTTTCTGAAAATCCAACAGACTCTTGACCTTCTCTTTAGAGACCTGTTTACATATACCCACAAATTTTACCTATTATTTGGAGTCTATAAATTCTTAAAGGCCATCTATATAACAAGGTTAAGGATCTCTAATCTGGACTACTATTACTACTATTCAAGTTATAATTGATTTAATAAATCCTTGGAAAGACTGAGAAAAGCTCTTGTTAGTTAAGATTCCAAACAGTTTTTTAATGTTTGGACATCTCCTATCTTGGAATATCTAAGAATTAGATTATTTAGTCATTCAAGTCAGTTCTTGTTCACATCAGGATTCAGAATGCAGCTGGGTTTATTTTGAGAACAATTTAATTGTATCCTTTGTGATCTCCCAGGTACATGCGCATTAACCAGATAGGACATGTGTAAAAAAGAGAAAGATCAGAATCTGTATCATCAGGTGAGCAAAGGGACTTCATCTTTTCTATCTCCATCAATTCAGTTCTCTAGCAGTAAGCGATCATTTCCAAGTATCTAGTACCCTTTACTGCATTGTCAGTCAGTAACATGATAAGTAAGGAAGTGGTCTTTCTTAACTTTTACCAGGTTACTTCCTCTCCTACTTGAAGCCTGAGTTCTTTATTTTTATTTTATCTCATTATTGTTTCATATATTCACACTTCTATGGTTGAAAAAATTCCCCACTCTTCTTTTTATGTATATACTTTGGAGAGTTGTGGACAGCTCTCATATTGTTCCTTGGTTGTCAGCCAAGTTATACACATTTAACTCCTTTAATCTTTCTTTGTAATTCACTCGGCTTGGCTGCTTTTTCTAGATTTCCCCCCATTTCATCTGCATCATTAATAAACAGAAAAAACAGGCTATTGCCTCGCTTCTTCTACACCTTGCATTCTTTTTGCTTCCTGGGTTTGCCTCCTATTTCTTATTGAACTAAAGCCAGCCAGACCTCATTCTCTGGACAACTTTGGCAATACATGAATGCCTTGCCTGCAACTATCAGTGTCCCATCCGGTAACAGCATCAGCAGTATATCCTAGAGGAAAGAAAGGAAATGTAAAAGGAGAGCAGTGAGGAGCAAAACAATTCATGCTATGATTATATGACCAACTTACTCTTGCCATCCAGAGAAAAATCATTGTACCTGAGACCTTTACCACAGGTTTTGCTGTTCCAGAGTGTTGCACATGGACACTATTTTGAATAATAAGAAGCATATGTATTGTTTGACGTCTCCCCACTATTTTCACTTGCTTTCTTCCCTACATTCTCCTCCCCCACTGCCTTTCCCAACACTGATCGTGACTTGCTCTCAGAATCTGTGACCATGAACAAAACTGGGCAGGGGATCATTCTGTGGGAAATTAGATAGGCTCAGGTGGTAAATGCTCCATGCCTGCATGTATAACATCTGAGGCAAGTGCTTCAGTTCTCGCTATTTCTGTAACAGCCGTTGGTCTTCTTTTACTAGCTGATTTAGTGGAGATGTGCAGGAAGAAAGGAACGGTAGACCTTTGGTGCCATTCATCAATGCTGTGTTAGTTTCACAACTTTTCCCTCTTTCTGATTGGCAGGGAGAAGCAAACTGCTTCTAGGTGATGCTGAGCTTAGTGTAAAATATGTCAGCATGGGATCTGGGCTTGTTACAGCTCATTCTTTCTTTTCATTTGGGTTGTAGAAAATATACCTCTACCTTTTCTTATCTTGTGCATTAAAGAGAAAAGGTCATTCCTCCAGAAGCTAATGACTTACTGGTGTCTTTAGTCACTGGATTTAGGTAGTGTATTTCCTTGAAACTTGCAACAGTACACAATTGATTTTCTCATTTGTGTTAGCTTTGCCTCATAAGTACAGAATTGAATAGGAGAGAAGAAATGGTTTTCCTGTTTGTGTCTGTAGCAACTTTTTAGATGATTTGTGGTTTAATCCTTTAAACAGTTATGAACATTTTTTATCATGTATTTCTCTCTAAAGACAATAAATATTCAGATTTTAATGCTGTAATCTTTTAACCAGATTTTGATTTTGGAGAAATCAAGGTCAGAATAGCAACTTACACGGTTGCCTTTGAGTTTTTAGTGACTTAAAATGATAACACTTATATTCATTCCCTTTTTTGGGCCAAATTTTATGGCCTTTTTTTAGATGATGCGATTTTACATAAGATTATGTGATTGTGACTCCTGTATGTATGTATTTCTTTGTCTTTAGTCTCTTAAGCAGGTAAGTATGACATGTCCCCCTTTATCTGCTTTTTAAAAATGTTAATCTCTCTTATGGCTACTAAATTGTAGACAGTGTTGTACTCTAATTTCTCTTGGCGACTGATATATTCTTCAGCATAATTTTTGTTTCTTAGATCTTTTTAGAACCTGTCAAAGAAAAAATGCTAACCTGACTTTAAAGGTGCACCCCCCCCCACCTACTGTATTATTCTTTGTTCTCTATGTGCATCAAAGTGACAATCCCACACTGTCTCAATTGAGAGAGTCTAGCACAAAAATAAAAAAACAGCCTGGCACTGTTCTAGGCTGGCAGCCAAAGTGTTTTGTGTAGCTTGGTTCTGGCTGTGGTTTTCATAAGGCAGAGGGTCTACCCTCCTAGCATCACCAAAGGAAGGCAAATAAACCATCTTTCTTACTTAGACCATCTTTCCCTTCATCTTCTTTCTTCACAGTGATCATCATCATGAAAAGAAGTTTTTCATAAATAGAAATATTTTTCCTACCACTTGCACTTTTATTAAATGCCATTGTTCCTTGTAGAAGCTGTGCTAAATTTGCCTTTTCCAGCACTCTCTTAGAGATTCCCTTTACAGTTGTGTTTTTGCCACACTTTAATGAAAACTTGAATATTGCTAACTTTGGTCATGTTGAATATTGCTAACTCTGGTCATGTTGATGTAGTATTCTTTATTGGTAGGAATCTTGTCTTGCTTCACAGATTATTATTTGAATAGGAACTATTCAATGGTATTTGCTTGCATTATACGAATTTCTATGCCAAATATCTCTTGCCAAGATCAAAAAGCCTGCCATTGTTCCCCCCCCTTTCTCTCTCTCTCCCTCTCTCCCTCCCACCCTTCCTTCCTCCTCCCCCCATCCCTCTCCCTCCCTCCTTTCACTCTGGTCTAAAAGTTAGGGTCAGTTAATATATTTACAAATTGAATACTCATTTATACTGTATCTGGTAAATGTTGCTAGATTGGCAAGTGAACTTCTATAAAGGATACACTAAAGATATTTTCCTTTGAAATAAAAATGCATAGTAAAATACAAAAATGTTTTTTTAAGTTCCTCAATTTTGCCTAAATTATAGTTAGTGAGTAATCTGCTATTATAAGGGGTGTAAAAATAATAGTTTTATGATTTTTGAAGTGATGATTTAAGAAGATTAGATTTTAGCATAGCGGGTTTTCAGTTGTATTAAGTAAAAATAAATGTTTTACTTTTAAGTAATCAACTTTAAAAATTAGTGTTTTGTAATCAAGATATGAAAAGTTAAATAAGCAGGATATATTTTCTTAGAAAATTGATATTCTTTTGACTGATTTTATTTAGAAAATTGCAAATGATTTCTGGCAATAAGAAAATTTCTTTGGGAGAAAAGCTCATGTATTTTTACAACAATGTAACAAATATGACTAAAAAGAAAGTAAACAGTGGTTTGTGTGAGAATTATTAGGTGAAACATTTTTATATGTCATAGTTACTGGGAAATATGTCCATTATGGATGCATTAAGATTAATTTATACAATCTAACAGTTTTTCCCCCCAGTCATATAGTTTTTAGTTTAGAAATTCTTTTAAAATCATTAAAAGGACTTGTAAAAGCAGGTATATCAGAAGTTTGTATTAAATAAACTCACCTGTTATTTTATTTCATTTCCCAGACAGGTTCAGCAGCTTACTGGCTCATTACCTTAACAAAACAAATATTCAAATTTCTTTTGTGTATAATGCACATGTAATAAATGCTCCTGTTCCCATTGCATTTTTTTTCTTTTTCAGTGTGTATTTCAGTGACTATTCCTGCAGAACAGAATGAATCTGGGTGGAATTCCTGTTTTATTTATTAATGAAATCTTTGTTAACATTTTAAGCTTGGAATGATAACATCTTTGAGAAGAAATGCCAGGAAAACTTTTTTTCTCTTGGTCCAATTAAGTGTATGGCTATCTTCAATCCTGTAGCAAGTTGACAGTATTTGGATTGATGGCAAAGATAATATAGATTAAGAAACTTTTAATTTGTATGTTTGCATATATGGATTATTATATATTATAGATTGAATACTATTTGACTTAAATACATTTTTTTCAGTGTTATGCTTTTAATTGTAATTGAACTTTTTGTCTCTTTTCTATGGTAGGAATTTATCTTTATGTGACTTAGCGGTGGCTACATGAATTATCTAATTTATTTGTTCATTCTATCTATACATAGAAACATAGTAGACACATACTTAAGACCTATTATATTTGAGCAGTTCTTGGGTAATGCTGTGAGTTTTTCATTTTTATAGGTAATATTGTCTATGGTTTTGTTTAATTCAAAACACATATCAAACCTTTCGTATCTTTATAGTTGATGTACAGTTTGCCAGAATTTGATATAGTAGCTTAATCATTTTTATAGGAATATGGAACAATAAATGTATTATTTATAATTATAACTAGCATTTTATTTCAGCTGATATCTGTACAGACTTTAAATGTAACCCCTGTGTGGGTGATTTGGATATCTTATTTGATATCAAGTATTGGTCACATATAATAACAATTAATGTTGTCTGAGTTTGCATGGTTGAAAGCATGAATAACTTTCCTTAAACATATGGTGCATACTACAGTGTTAAAATTCAATAGACTATTGCATGTGTTAATTCAGTAGATTCCCCCTCCCCAATTTTTGATACATTTTAATTCTTCTTGCACAACCGTCTTATGTTATCATTCTGTGGAATACTTTCACAAGTATTTCATATGTTTTATGTGGCATCTCACACTGCTCACTTTTTATCCGTAGTACCATATGAATTCCCCCTTTTCAGGTTTACACTGAATATTTTAAACTGCTGATAGTGTAAGTAGATTCCAAGGTAAAGTGACATTTAGCTTTTTGAGCTAGTCTGATTTTTATGATAGTAGGTTTTTCCCCCCATCCTAAATCTTCTCATATTTCCCATTAAGGCAATCTTACTAGCTTTGAACAAAGAAATTCAGAGATTTGACTGCAGTAGCAATTGAAATGCATCAAAAAGTGGCTACTACAATACAATTTTATTAATGAATGATCTACATTGGTTCCAGCTGTGTCTATGTGATTAGGCCTTCACTAGGCAACAATGGGTATTTCCCTATTGCTTTTATTTGATTTCCAAGAATGTGTCATCTGTTACATCAGTCCCTGCCAATATGCCCCCTGTAAACGTGTTTTGTTTTTTTTCCCCTTCCAAATTTCTGAAGCATAAGTTGAATACCCACACATAGCCCTGCCGAAATATTGTTTCTAGTGAATAGTGGCCTACGTTTGTACGCCTGGTGTTGCATACCAAAATTTCAGAATATAAATTAAAGTCAATGTTTTTAAGTTTATCAGTAAATTTTTGGAAAAGTGGTTGCTTGGTAATGCTAAAGATAGACTATTTTTGCTTTTATGTTTCCATCTTAATATTTTATTAGAGTGGTATAATGTGTTATAGAGGTGGACAAGCTTGCAGATTGAAATGGGGATCGTCCAGATTGTTCCCTTCCCTAGACCATATGGTATAGTTCTAAAAGCCTTTTGTATGCTGTCTGTTCAGTTTATTGTAAACTCAATCTTTCGAGCACCTAAAAAAGATAATCAAATAAAAATGGGCTTGAGAAAAAGGACTTCATAACATGTAAGGATCTTAGAAATATTTATTTTAGGAAAGCTCGCTGAAGATGAAATTGAAACAAGGGAGAAGTCATTATCTAAATATTCTTTTGAGTTCATATGAATTGTCATAGATTGTCCTAGAATGCTAGTTTTAAAATGAGGGCATTTATGTTTACTGACTATACTTCTTATCCCTACTTATCTCATTTTGCAGTCTAATGAAGAAGAGAATGTAGCTTTTATCCATTTTATGGAGGAAACCTCTACCTTTGAGCAATGCCAAAAAATATATACGATCCAGGTTTTGCAAATACAAAGTTTTTTTTTTTCCTGTTTTTCCTGATTACAGTGAGAATTTAGGACTAGAAGTTTCAATAACTTCACCCTTTAAGTCATTACCCATTTTCAGAGATAGCTTGAAATATTTCTAATTCTCCCCCACACCTTTTTTTTCCCCCTAAACTCCCTCCTAACTTATTGTAGTTCCATCATTTATTTAAGAAAAAAAAATAAGCAAGTTCTTTTCCCATATGTTAAGAATCTTTAATAGCTGGGAATGAGAATGATTTCTTCTGACTTTCTCTCTCCGTCACTTCAAAGTAAGCTACTGTTACAGAAAGCATTAGACATTACCCATTGCTTTTTGGCACAAGAGACTTGAAGTTGAAATTTTACCAAATGACAAAAAAAAAAAAAAAAAAAAAAAGAGAGAGCCTGTGAAGAACAAGATTTTTTACTCTATCATTACCCTGAACCACTGAAAGGGTAACTGAGAGGAACTCAAATGTTATTGGAATGTGTAATTTTCCTTTGAATGGCCACAGTGAAATAGCTTTGAACAAAAAGGCAGAAAAAGTATATGTGGCGTAAGGAGTTGATGGTGATTGAAATTAATGAATCTTTTCAGTACTGTACTGTAGAAACTATCTTAGAAATGGGACATTTTAAAAATTTGTCCAGTAGAAACTTAAACTGACAGAGAGATTATTACCCCAGTGAGATTACTAGAGATAGGTCAACTGTTATGGTAATATAATAATGCTAGTGGTAAATTGAACACAAAATGTTTATTATGTATTTTTCAAGTTTGGAAAATTTGCAGAAACAGAATCCTTGATTTCAAGTTGGGAAGGATTTTTTTGCTATTTAAAATTATTGCTATCTGTGGTCTTTTATTCTAAAACTAAAGTGCTCAAAAATTGAAAAATATAGCCTATACTTTCAAATAAACTAGTTTCTCCTTTCCCTTATCTCGCCTGTTTTCCTCCCTTACCTCTGCTGTTTTTTCCTATGTACATATGATTGATAAACCAATTATCAAAAATGTTACAGGTTTGGAGGATTAGAGGTTTCAGTTAGGAAAAGAAAAATTTTGTAATGACTTTACAACAATGGAGGAATTAGCATATGCTTTTTAAGGTTATCTAGATTACCAAAATTTGTAGGAATAGCACAGAAATGTAATTTTTAAAATTGTTTTATTTCTTCCAATTAAAGAAGAAATAGAGCATAAATTAAGGAAGAATGAGTCAGAGATAGACTAACTCAAATATCCCTTCCTAATTGAAGTTTTCTTTTAATCTTAAAATTACCTTTGATGCCAAATAATAGAAAATCTTACTGACTTCCATGTAAATAAGTATGGGTTTTCTGTCTTGTCATAAGAAATCTGGAAACATTTCAAATGCACTGACAACATCAATGATCCAGGTAATATTTTTTCCCTATGATGCTCAACTCTTAACTTTTGTCTCATTTCACAAATGACATTTGGTATTCTAGAAATTGTGTTTACTTTCAGGCCTGAAGAAGAGGGACTAAAAGACTTTTCCTCTCAGGACTTTTCTTTTTTATTAGAAAGTACTTGTGGTACTTCTGCCTATATCTTATTGGCACAAAGGCATGTCATATAATTTTTTCTAGAATGTGATAAGTATTTGAGCTTTCTAGCCTCTATTTTGGTGGAAGGAAGGGAGGAGAATTGTAATGAGTATTGAGAAAACCATATGCCATATTTTGTCAGTTCTTTATAGTTCATGTCTTAGACCTTTGAACTTTCTGGCTCTCTTGTTTATATAGTAGCTTGCTGTTGGTTCTCTATTGATGTTATGTTTCTGTGTCTAAGGACATGAACTGTAGTGAGTCCTTCTTGGCGACTTTACATAGTTAGCACTGTGCCTAATGGTAGAGCCTCAATGAACACTTGTTTAGTGAATGGATATTATGAAAGATATTTATTAATATTTATTTGGTACAAACCACTTATATATGTAAAAGGTACAGTAATATTTTTAATTTGTGAAGGACTGAGTCAAATTTTGTAGAATTGTTGGGATAGAATATAAAGATATCAAAGTTGTTTTGAGTGGAGGATATTCAGTTCTTAAGGTTACAGAGAAGACATTAAAATGATGTAATAATGGTGCTTTTCTTGGGAGTTTATTATTCCATAAGTGAATTAAAAATGAAGCTACTTCTTCTATTCTTAGACTATTGTTTAGCCAAGTGTATTTAGAGCACCCATATATTTAAATTTCTCCATTTTGGAAGAAATAGGAAATTTGAATTTATTCATAAGGGAAATAAGTCATTTGATAATTCATATTATTGATGTTGACTTCAAAGAAGGAGTTATTAGATCCTGAGCATCTGACTATGGGCACACCAAGATTTTATGATAGATGGCATTTCTTTTAATTCTTAAGAGTGATGGCTTCATATTTTTCAGTATATATGCAAATGGTTATGTACATATAGAAAAATATGTCCTGAAGAAACCCCAAGATAGCATCTTTGCAACTATTTTCTTCATCCAAATATGTCAAAAGAAAGCAACTCACCTTTTTATTCAAAATTTTCAAAAGAAATTCTCATTTTTGGTGAATGAGTGTTATGTACCCTTCCAATGTCTAACTTAAATTTTCTTTGTTTTATTTTTATCACATTGCTCTTATTTTGACCGCAAAGGACAAAACAAACAGCTATCCACTATCTCTCATACAACAGCCCCATATAGCACCACTTTAATAATTCCTCCCTTTTCATTCATGGTGGCAGGGTGGTTGTTGTTACCTTAATTACTAAAACAACCTGTGCATGGATAGAACTTATCTCAAAGCAGGGAATGTATTCAAGTATCTGAAACTCAAATTTTCTATCTGAGCGGTTTATAGTCACTGAGAATAAAGGAAAGCTCTTTTAACATTCAGAAGCAGTCCTGTGAGAGAGTTCCTAATAAAAACCATTTAGGAAGATAGTTTCCTAGATTTACACTTGGAATTGGGTATTGATAGTCATTCCCTTTTGGCCTTCAAGCTGCTCTTTGGTCATACATTTGGAAGGGATAATCTATAAACTAACACTTTGCACTTTAAAATGTTACATTTAAAGGTTCAGCCTCTTCTCGCTATATTCACCTTTATATTCTCATTGATCAGTATTGTATGTGACCCATAGTAGGCACTTAGTCCATATTTGTTAAGTGATTTGTTTTAGTACTCCTTGGTAGGGCTTTTTAATATATGTAACTATGCTTTGCATCTCTCCATTCCTCTTTAATTTTATTTTATGCTACTTAATCAGCACTCATATTTTACTTTCTTGCTGTCTTTATCTTCAGTGATAATCTGCACTGAACTAATTTGAATAGCTGAATGAAATAGTAATGCCTGAATAATTCACTTTATGATGATGCTATACCTTTTATGTAGCCTGTTGATGAGAATACATTAATTAAATGCCTATTGTGTATAAGACATTTTGCTTGTAGATGCAGATATATGTTGTATATAAGCTTTGATGATAAGAATTTGAGATCTGGTTGGAAGACACACATATTTCCTATATGACCATACTATCGGTGGGATTGTAGTTACTGCTTTAAGTAGGGTGTAAGCCAAGTTTGGTGGTACTACAAAGGAAGGAGTACTTAGTCTTGACTGACTGAACAATTGATAAAGCCTTCACAGATAAGATTGAAAATTTGAGTGGAGTCCTCTACTAAATGTAGGAATTTGACAGGTTACGTAAAGCAAAGGATTCCCAAGGGAGTAGCAGCAGTAGCAGCAGCAGTACTTGGAGATAGGGATATGTAGGGAATACTTGAAAAAAAAAAAAAAGGTAGTTGTTTGTTGAGTTCATGGTAATGGTGTGCCAGTGAGTGTGATGGATTGAGGATAAAAAGAAAGTTAAAACCAAAAAGTGCTCTTTTTCCTTGTTTAAAAGTAATTTTGCATTTTATGTGCCGTAGAAATTAATTTATAGCTTTTTGAGTCAAGGACTGATATTAAGGTGTCTGTTAGTGTCAAGGAAGAATGAAAGCCAGATTAAATATAGTTGCAGGTAGGGAGCTCAGTTAGTAGGCGATCTTGAGTTGAAACTGACACTGAAGATGATGAGGGAGACTGCACAAGATCTCGGAAGTAGAGCTTCATCCCATAGCCTGTCTTAAGTTCACCAAAAACCCTGTGGGCTGTTGATTTGTTCACCTTTGTGTTACAGTGAGACCCCTTGGCAATTTTGAATCTTCTTTCCAACTAAATCTTTTGGAACATGCCTCCTTTCCCCTCACCTGGGAGATCAAGTATTTTAACCTGAAGTCTAAAAGAAAACAAAAGGGGAAAAATTTAGAATGGTTGTGGAGTGAGCCAGAAATATCTACTACATTCTTCATTCCTTGTAGTTAGAATATCAGCCTCTGTACTTGTTGGCCTCTTTGTTAATCATCATCATCATTATTGTCATCATCATCATCATCTTTGTCTTCTTCTTCCTGAGTGGTTCATTAATTTTTCACATGAGATATTTATTGATTTTTTTCAAATATTACTTTGATTCATCTTCTGTAAGTCAACCTTGCTCTTTGGGTAGATGTTAGCTGTATTGTAATTTATCCAAGCTCAAGGTCAAAAATTTTATTTGCGCCATCTTAATATCACAAAACACCATAATTTTTAGAATAGAGTCTCTCAATAAACCCTTGTTAAATAAAAACAAATTTGTTTATGCTTTGCAGTCATACAGTCCTTTCTTCTCTCTGCACATGCCAAGCACATTCATCTCAGGGTCTTGCTGTGCCTGCTGACTGACAGACTTCAGATTCAGGTTTGCCTAGCCACCTACCTCTATCCTGGTTTCTGTTTAGGAGTCAACTCATCGTCACTGAGGTGTTATCCTACAAAATATCACTCTTCCCCAGTTCCAGTTCTTCTATATTTTTTATAGTGCCTGTTGCCATTGGATGTATATTTATTTTATGATTACTTTTTTTCCTCCAACTAGAAAGGAATTCCTTGTAATAACAGTACAGTTTCTTATTAATTTACCCTCAAGCACATGGAACAATGATGAGCACATAGTGGGCTTAGTATTTGTTAATGATGTAATGGTAAAAATCAAATTGAAAAGGATAATAAAACATTCATGTGCAGGTTTGTTTATTGGTTTATGGAAGGGAAGGTATTGTTATAACTTTTATAATATCCCATCATTAATACTATTGCTCTCAGAAAAATAAAAATCTATTTTCTGTAGATTGTGCTGTGAAATCTAATTATGGATTAGTATTTGTTTTAAAAATATTTGAATGCCAAGCATATCCAGTCAGAAAACACTTTTATTATCCATGCCAGCTTAATTTTTAAGGCAGTGAAATGGAAGATTGTCATTTCAGCAGCAACTTATTTTCATTTGTGAGAATGGAATATTTTGAATAATCTAATTGATTTTTTGAGGGTGAATTTGCAAAAAAATAATCCTTTCCCCCACTGTACATTGTACATTTACCTGTAAGACAAAAGGAAACTAGAAATAGGCAAAGAGATTTTTTTACTCACAAAGGTACAAACCTATAATTGGCTTTTGATAGATCTTAGGAGGAAGGTCAGACAGTCCCTATGTAAAAGGTAAATCTTGGGATGACTGAAAACTTTATTGAACACCTGATTTTATATGTATAATTAAGGTTTGCAAAATTGTCTTGAGTCCACCCCTCTATTTTCTATATTTTATTCCAAATTCACTTAGTTTTCCAGAAATCTAAAGCCTGTGACTTGGCAGTAAAAAACTGGTTATCAGATCAATATTATTATATAGCTTTTAGTGTTATAACAGTTCCCTTTTGGAAACCCATAAAAACTCATTTTTTCTCACCATAAACTTTATCTGTCACTTTTCTATTAAGGTCAGAGTACTAATGTTGGAGGTGATCTGCTCTGGGACAGAGAGTCAACAAAGTGGTGATAAAGTTTAAAAAATGCCACATGGCACTTTCTAAGATTAGGGTTTCTTTTCATGTTAGGTTTGTGCTGATTATAAAAAATGGAGTTATATGTTGACAGGTGTATTTTCGTGTCCTTTAAAAACGGATGAAATGATATGCTTGCTTTTAATTTTTGATTTTTCTCTTTGGATTTGATTAGTATTTTTGTGTTTGTTGGAGGCTACAGCTTAATTACTTGTACACTTTTAGTGGTAGGTTTTCTTTTTAGATTTATAAGTTAAGTTTTCCAAAATAGATGGTTTTAAAATCGAAATGTGATGAAATAAAAACAATTTCAGGAATAATAGCTATTTTATATTACTTGAAAATATAACATGGTGTTTAAATTGCAAGAAGTACCAGATCTTGGAGTTTCCTTTTATAAATCTTTACTAATTTAGAATTGCTACTGAGTTAATTATTAAATACCCATTTACCTATTGCATGCATATAAATGTAGGAAGCATCTGAGTGGGCAAGAGAGGAAAACAATCTTCTAAAATTGCAAAACAGAATTTCTAGGTGTTGAATATCCAATCAGTCCTTTTCTTTTTTTAATATGTGTCACACATATGGGTGATTATGCAATGACATTTTTCTGCTTTCTCAATATAAGACACTTCAGAAATTAAGTGTGAAAGTAGAAGTTCTTTTCAATTTTGTTCACCTTAATTAAATATTTCCCCTCCTTTAAGACCCATATCTAATTATTTAAAGCACAAATTAATTTTGACATTTTACTTGAACTTTAAAACTTTGATTTTTGCACTCTACTCCCCTATGTTGCTATTCATAACTGTGCAATCTTCATATTTTGGTTTCTAACATAGTTTTTTAAAATATAGCTCTAGATTCCTTATATTCCTTGATCTGTTTACAATTATATATTTAATAATTTAAACACTTTTTAAACTAATTGAGAATTACTTTTATTTCATGAATTAGACAAGTTGTATTTGTAAAACAAATTATAGTGTTTGTGAGTAGCTGTAATCCTATTAATTTAACCCTTGCTGATTAGTTTTTTAGTAAGTTTCTTTATAGCAATAGTAGAATAATTTGAAAACCACTTGCAAAGCTCCTGGAGGGAAGTAAGCCTTCTGTAATTGGCTGTAAGTTTGTTATTTCAAGCAATTTGGCCTCTTTCTTTAAAGTTAAGAAAAATTTCTAGTTTATTTTAATTGCAAATTGAAGCATAGTCAATGAATAGAAGTTGAAGAAAAGAGCACAATAGAAACATAATCACTCATAATTGTACTGCAAATGATTATTTGTTTACCCTCTGTGATTTTCTCAGGTATATATATATATTCATTTAATCGTATATACATATATGTATATATAGCATATACACATATACATATTATAATCATTCAATCATATACACATAAATGTATGCACACACATATATCAAAATACATATCCACACATACACCTATACATGCATGTATGTATATACATATATATGTAGATATATGTGTGTATATGTAAACATACATATATATCTTTATCTCATAGTCATGCAATAGTGGAAACATTCTCCCATACCAATACATATTTGTCTTCATTATGATTTTTATCACTAATTATTTAAACATAAAAGATCTCTTTTTTGTTGAATATGCTTTTAATTGTGGTCAAAGACTTCTGATAAAAATTCTTGACAATTTCCATAGCTAATTCTCAGAAGAGGTATTGGTAAATCGAAAGGTAAGTATACTACGTTAGTGTTGTGTATTCTTTAAATGTGTTAGGACAATTTGACCCTGTGCATTTGTAGTAGAAGTTTAAGTTTTCAAGACTTTAAAAAGGTCTTTTTTATTCATAAGCTATTCTCATCTACTTTGCACACGGCTAACTTTGCTATCACCTGTTGCTCTCTTACATACATAGGACAGAAATTGTCTTGGGAGAGACAGTACATTGCATCTGGCAGGCATTTGTTTTGACAGTACAAAGAGTTTATCTGATATTTTTAATTTAGAGATTGCAAGTAAAGTTTTGACAAAAGATAGGAAAGTACTTTTTTCAATTCTAATAATATTAGAATATTCTAATTCTGATAAGATCTAATTATATCAGTTGAACAACTATTATATAAAATACAGATGTCTTATATCTTGTTTTAGGAATTTTTATACTCTTTCTACAGTGATTCAGGCTGTTGATTAACTGAATGTTAATTAATACAGTAGAGAGACTTACAGTCCCAGATATGGTGCATATATATGCCAGATAGTGATGCAAAGGGGAATTAACTCCTAAGTAACCTTACTCTGTTTGAACATACTGTTTGCAAAGTGTGAAATTACTTCCTTAAGAGATGAAGAGGATGCAAAGGGCCAATTTGGCTAATTTGCAAAGAATGCTCAATACTGTAGAATTTCTGCTTCACCAGATAAAATATATCACTGGAATGTCTCCTTGAAATACCAGCTGATAAAGAGATAGTAGTGACAGACAAGGCCACTAAGTAGATAAAAGTTTTAGTGCTTCTTCCAATCAGAAAGCATTGAGCTATTTATTGCTGCTTATCTTTCATTCAGTGGAAACTTGTGTGTCAGATGATATGGGCAAACCTGTGTTTCCTCTGCAGAAACTATGGAGAATATTAGGCTTTCTAGAAGTTATACAGTGTTGTCTGTGTATGCCTCTTTGCTCAGCATCCCCAATATATCTATTTTCAGGATTTAAATTTCAGTCCATTATGATCACATTGATTCTTTTTCTCATAATAGTGGTAGCTAACAATATGTCCCTTGTGATATTTAAAAATAGTAATTCAACTCTCATTAACAATCTGTTAGCCCAAGATTTACTCAGCTTTGGTCTAAACTAGGCTTCTAGTCTTTTTAAAATTTAGCATTAATGATCTTTAGACTCTATCCAGTATTTCTCGTGTTTGCTTCTTACATTATCAGCCGATGTCTTAGACTATTAGCAAATCAGAAGATTCCTGAAAAATGGATGGCAAATAGAAAAGATCTGCTACAATAAGTAAATAGAAGAAAATTCTTTTAAATAATTCTGCATCTAATAAATTTTGATATTCATGTAGAACTTTGGACATGAGAGAAATGTCACTAAATATTTTAGATGATACATCTCTAAAAGGACTGATGCTAATCCTGACTTTAGCTCATAGTTTTTAGCACTTTTTAAAAATTCTGTCAGAGTCCCGCCTACCAGCAGGCAGCCTCCTGAGGGCTGCCTGCATACCCGGGTCCCTAGCCTGCAGAGCTCCCTTGCCACAGGGAACAAAGGGGATGAAGGATCCTGGGTAAGCCCCCTAAGCCGGGTGAGCCCTGGGTGAGGCAGGAGGGGGGTTTGGTGGTCCCACCCACCAGTGGATGACTGCCACATAGGGAAGCCATCTGCAGCCTGGATGGGCGGAGCCGTGTTGCCCCCTGCTCCTAGCCCAGGGGGAGCATGGAAGGATGCAGTCTCAGCCATCTGGGCCCTGACCCTGCGCAGGGAGGTACTGGCCCATGGCGGATGGCGGACGGGGGTGGGAGTTGGAGGGAGGAACCCCTTCGATTTTGCTCTCACTCCATTTAAACCTCAAGAGGAGCAAGAACATGTGCAACACAAACCCCATTATAGAACGAGTGAGGGATCATACAAAAATCCAGCCCACAAGGCTGAGCTGGACACAGCACATGGAGAACCGAGAGAACCAGTGCATGTGAGACAAGAGAAACAACTGTAGAGACATGGTGTTACGATGTGCACCTGTACACTCACCAGACCAGGAAGACCCGGGACCTCATTTCAGAGATGCCTTCTAGGAGAGCAACGCCCCCTCCCCACACTACGGGAGAGGAGAGGAAGACCAAAGATGGGATAATCGGCCCCTCATCAAAACTGCAAACTGAGACAGAGGAGATGATTTACAAAGGCCGTTCACAGACGCCTGTATTCACAGAGAAACTTCTTCACCCACATTGGCTGGGGGCGAGACCCCCTAAATCTGACACCAGGTAAAGCAGCAAAGCAATGGAGATGGAAATGGAGAAGACAGCCTGCATCAAGAAAACATGGACAGATCACAAATGAATACAGACTGGCCGCCCAACACAAGCTTAAGACTGAAAACCTACCGGCAAGGCCCGCCTGGTTCCAACAACAGTCTCTCACCCAGTGAAAGGACACTGCCAAAGGAAAGAAAGAGACTAATGAACTTAGCACAACTAATAAACAACGAAGAGTTGGGTTTGCGAGAATGGAAGGGGCACCAGAGGGAGAAGGGAGAGGGAGGTATCCCAAAAACTTCTTACCGAGGTTGTGATCTAAAGAACAAAATAAATAATATAAAAAAAATTAAAAAAATAAAAATTCTCTCTTTTTGGTACCTTCACTGATATAAATGAATATTAAAGGTGTTTCATATCAGTACTTTTAAGGATACCTATTCTAGCCCTTTAATCCTCTATGGAAATTTTGCTTTCTTCTTCCAAATTTTTACCTGAAATTCTGTTATCTACTGAACTACTATTTTTTACTGAAAGTGAGTAGATGCACTTCCTTATACTTGGTGACATTTATTTCAACTCATCAACGGAAAACCACTCATGTTTATTTGGGTTTCTGCACTTCCAATAAGACATTGGGTTTGTGTATTAGAGTAACACTGCTTTCTGTATTAACATTAATTGAAAATCTAATATGTGCCTCCCCCTTGGAGAGAGAAACTCTCAACAATTTTTTACTTAGTTAATATGGACTAAGTTTTTATAATATGTAAAGATGGGGTTTGAAGGGTTGTAGCCCTTGCTGTGTCACTTACTCCAGTTCTTCTCCATGAAAGAAAAGTGGTAGAACACTTTTCTTGTGGTGTCAGCATTCTTTTCTCCCGTGATTATGTAAGACTCTCTGACTTCCTCATTAGGTATCCATATCCCAGTGGGTCAGATAGTCCACCCAAGTCAGCCCTGGGCTCATTTGTAGCCCTTTTCAGGAAGATGGAAGAATTTGGAGAAATGCTATCTTGAGAAAGCAAATTCATTATTCATCTTGTCAAACTTTTATGAAATGAATAATTGTTGACAGAAAGTATTTAAAAATGCCTTTTTTCTTCCCTGTTAAATGAAAGCCTAATTATTAAATGTGGAATGGGATCTCAGATTGATGGTGAGGGAATTGGCTTCTCATCCTGCATCCACTTACAGTATTAAACTCGGATGATGATAGATCAAGCAGAATGAAAAACTGTAGGTAATTTTCAAAATTCATGGATCACACAGATATTCTCTTAGGCCATGAAACTTGCTTTGACCTAGAATTCTATTGTTTATGGTATTTCTTCCATTCCTTTAGTCATTGTTACGTCCGTTAGTTAGTAGCTTGAGATAAACATATATGTACATAAGATATTTTCCCTGTAAATTCTAATTTCTGTATAAAGTAAGACAAAAGAATCATTGTTTGGCAGAATATAATAAAAAGGTATTCCGATGTACTAGTTGCTTCATTTACTTTAGACTTCAGGAATAGTGGGAAATCATTATTAGTGAGTATAGTGCTGTCTAACACTTGTTTGCTCTGAACCTGTGTTAAGTGAAAACGATGTGACTTTAAAGGTTAAAAGTAGATCTAGCTTCCTGTTTCCTCCTGACTTTCAGTTTAGCGCTACAAAAACTTAGTGATTTCACTATATTCCAGTTCCTGGGGTAGTTTCCTAGGAAAATAATCACATGGTCTCCATCCTCTAGGTTTTTTAACTCACCTAGAGACTATGGAAAGAGAATGAAACAAGTATGATGGTGCTGTACAGAATAGAAAGGAAGCCATATTTAAGAAGAGTTCAGGAAAAGGTTTCACAGAATTGGTGATTCATGATCAGAAATTTTAAGAAAAGTTCATCATGTCAGCTGAAGAGAAGACTGATAGAAAAGAGTAAAGATGTGCAGTCATAGAAGTATAAAACAGCTAGGTGAGTGTGCATGCTTGCTTTGCTACACTGCAGTCTGTGACCTTGGGTATGAGGGATTGAAGTGGAGAAGAGGAATGAGATTTGAGTGAAGACAGAGAAAGCCAGAAACAAAAGGTCTTGACTGTTTGGTGGCTTGGTCTCAAATCTTATCTTTACGTGATAGAGATGTTGAAAGTTTTTCATCAGATTACTACATGATCAGATATGGAAATATTATTTATGCCTAGCTTATGGAGAATGGTGAAATAGGAATCAGATCTTAAGGTAGCATTGACACCCAGTTGAAAAGGTAATGCAGTAGTTTGATGAGATGATTTTCTGGGGTAAATTTTTCTATTGATGAAATGATTTTCTGGGGTAAATTTTTCTGTTGATTCATAAATATACTTCCACATTTGAAAATGTCATAAAATTGAAAATATTTTTAGTGTTCAGTTGAACTTTCATTTCAATTTTATAGTTTGAAATTATTCATGAAATTTATAACAATGAAAAATACAAAGAGGGTTAATATTTTGTCAGTGAAAGTAACCTGGCAAAAATTCATAGTTTTCACTAAAACCTTCATAGTTATAATTTTGCTCTAGAGCATGGAATACAACTTTGTGAAAATGTGAGGTGATGATAAGGTAATGAATTTGTAATATATGCACATCCACTTATTTGTGGAAATTATGTATATTTGAAAACAAGTGAATGATGTCACTGTACTGGTACATGTAAGCATTTGTTGAATTTGCATTTGATATGGACAGTTATTACCAAGACTTTGCATAAAGTCAAGTTACAGAATAAATAATTGATATTTTTAAGCAGAAAGTTAAATCTAAACCAAGAAGAATGAAAATAATTTTAAGGGGAAACTAAGTCGTGATATATACATTTAGGATTATGATTTTGAGAAGAGCATGTATTACAAGATCTTTGTCACCGTGTTGGGTGTGATGTGATATATACAGTTACTCAGCTGTTAAACTGTATGCCTGAAACCTACACAATGGTGTAAACCAGTACTACCTCAGTAAAACACACAATACAAAGCTGAAATGAGAAAAAGAAAAATGATCGCTTGCAAATCATATAATGGGAAAATTTGAAAATAGCTTCAACTTATCTCACAAACAGTATGGCTTCTTAGATTTCTTTCCAAATCTTGATTTTGTCCATAAATCCGGTTCTTAGTTATTAATAGGAAACAAAAAGTCAGCGTTGAAGAAATTAGAATCTGTAGATAACACTGTGGGGAATGAAACATAAAATGCTTCATCTTTCTCAGTTTGAACAGAAGATTTAAAAAATGTTAATATTTAAGTCCACCCCAGTAAACGAGTTATCATACATTTTAGGTTATATTCCTCATAATCAAATAGTGGAATCCTGATTAATTTCCTTTACATGTTTTCTTCAGTCCTCAGTGATATTTTTTCAGAACAGAAGTCCTTCTATGCTTAACTTTTACTATTTAATGAGATTTCAGGTATGTTTTAACAACTGGGGTTTCCCTGATGAATCATTAAAATAAGTGAGTGGGTTGAAGGTAATACTAACTTTTCTCGGTGCTGCTCCATTTGACTCTACTTGGTTTTTAAATGGAACCTGGGTGTGTTGGATTTGGTGGGTGGAGGTGCACAAGAGAAGAGGTCAGTAAGAAAATACCAGATAAATCTCTAATGACCTATTGGGAAATCCTACTCAAATTTTATTTCCCCCAACTTAAAGCATTATTTTCTACCCTGCCAACCTTAATTTTCCAAATATTGTGTGTGTGTGTGTGTGTGTGTATATATATATATATGCATAGAAAATATATTTTCAACACTGATTGACATTTAAGGTACCAACCCATGTGGGGTTTAGCCAGTGGACTCAATTTCTCATGTGTGTGGGATTAAAACTGTTAAAACCCGTCATTACTGAAACCATACCTTCCTATACAAATAGCAGAAAGGTGTCTGTGGAATTTTTTAATACAATTCTGATTTCAAATTATTACTGGTATTTGGTTGGAAATTTTTTTGTGTAACTAAAAATTGTTACGTAACTGAATTTACATGAACAAATGGGCTAACTATGGATTTCTAATGTGACTTATGTGTAGTGTTTAAAATCCATGTGGTTTTTTTTTTTTTTTACTTAATCAATTCTGTAGTACAAACTTTTATGTCTATATTGTTAATCACAATTAGGCCAAGCTTAAAATAAAATATAGTTATGATAACAACAATTTCATAAAAAATTTTAAAAAATTTGGTGTCAAAACTTTTGTTCTTGGTGATTTTATCAATTTGTTACTGCCCCTCCATACCCTTCCCCCAATTTGTTACTACTTTTGAATTGTGATGAATCTAATGGTACTTTTTCTGGTACAGAAGTTTATATGAATTTCAACTGTGACTTCTCACTTTATATACTCTTAAGTATAAATATGAATTTTTGAAAAGATAGGTGATTCTTGACCTTTTGTGATCTTAAATAAAACTTGAAGTGGTTTAAAATTCCTGTGTTGTAGCTATCACTGGTGCATTTTATACTGCCAATTTAATGTTTAGCATTTAACCATGTATCATTAAATCATAGTATTGATAATGAATTAACTTTTCATAAAGTTTTAATAGTGTAGTAGATTCTCATTTGTCTGGTGTCATTGGGGAATAAAATATGCTGAAAGGATGTGTGTTTTTTAATACTGAAGTGTATGTGTTTAACGGGAAAACTTAAAACTTGGTCAGAATTTATCTGAAACATTTTATATGCTCTTTTAGTGAGCAAGAATAGATTGGTCATTTACTCTTTCTTAATGTCATAAAATATAGTCTTCTAGTGTCATACAGAAAGAACACAGATTTTCTGATTGATGTTTGTTCTCCAACTTGGGAAGTTTTCTTTTGTTGTTTCCTTCCTTTTAGTATGTCACACACCTAATTCTGAGATATTTACTTCTGTTTAAATGTTTCAGGGGTTATGGTTCCTGATGGTAAGTGAGCTTGTGCTTTAACTGAGTCATAAACTCAGGCACCTATTACGATATTTGACTCTATGTAGGCTCCTTCATCATCTTTTTGCAAACACCTACTCACAGCCTCCTGCTATAGAGAGACCCTTCCTTGATTTGCAGTAAATACTTTTAGTGTTGAGCTCTGGAACTGCTACTTCAAGCGCTGGCTCCATTGCTAACACTGCCAAAATATCTGTTTACCCATATGCATGTGAGCATCGTGATGTCACAGTGACCACCTGCAATCTTATGGGTTTATTGCTAAAATGGGCAAATAGTGGACTGCCTTTATCTTGCAACAAATTCCACCGTAATGGCAAAAATTCTTTTTTATCAACATGTTTTTCTCTTTCCATCCGTATGCTTCTTTCAAGCAGTGTTTTCTAAAATAAAGCTCAAGAACAGCAAAAGTATTTGAACTGATCTTTAATGACATTTAGTTTAAATCTTATATTTAAAAATCAGCTTCTCCCCTTTTGCTTTCACCTAATGAGAATCATCTTTCTTCCAGGTTGTGCTTTGAGAAGACTGCAGGGAAGAATACATTTTCTTCTTGCCGCAAAGGTTGCAACAGAAGTAAGTGGGGAAACTGCCAGGATATGTCTGTCTCCACAAAACAAGCAGAACAAATTTCCATGAATCAAAGCCACTAAGTATAGTTTTAAGAGATGGTGGGACATAGTTACTCTCCCTAGAAAAATACCCCAAATGCAGGCACACCCATCGGCCACCAGAAAAATGCTCAAGTAAACGCTAGTTTAAACCTGTACATTTCATTCTTCTTACTGAGTTATTAAAGGGGTGGAAATCTGCTATAACTATAATCTTTTTTTCCCCTTTTCTATTTTTCGACCTCCCACATGCTTGGTGTTCAGTTCTGCTGAGTGTCTTGAATCTACAGCAGCACCTACACAAACTGCCTCCACAATAGCTGATGGTTTGTAGATAACTTGTGATTCAGACCCATAAGGAGCATCTGTAAATATGTGGCATGATATGTGCTCAAGATTAATCATGGAAAACAGCAGAGTAACAAAGATTCTGAAAGTGTTTTTATTCTTAATAATGATGCTACTTTGTTTGAGGTTATATGAGTGAGATATTCTTTAGAGTGGTTTAGATCACCTTGCATCATTTGTGGGAAATATTTCAGGTCATTTTACAAATACTGTTCAGAGACCTTTTAAGGATATTCAGGGCATACATACCTTTGCGTGATTAAGTCAAAGGAAATAAAGCAAGATAGCAGCTATCTATAATGTGATCAAGTAAGCAACTTAATATTAAACTGTGTCTATTCTTTTTTGAAACTTTTTATATCATTTCCAAAATTGCCTTTTATTAGATTCTCAGTGGCTTTCTAAAAGTTTACATCCCTTGAAGGATTAATGGGTACCATTTTGTTAAATTTGGAGAAGGTTTGTAAACTCATTGAACCTTGGAGAGGTGAAATCTCCAGTTGCCCTGAAAAAAACTCAAGCCTTTGTGTAGCTCAACCACGGAATTTAATTTTTATCCATAAAACCTGTGGGACTCTCAAGTTCATATTTGGAGTGCAGCCTGCTGATAATGACTAGGTGATACCCACTGTATTTCAAATCTATGCAATTCTCTACCTTTCTATCTTTGGTGGTATAGGGAAATGTGATTGAAAATTACTAAGTTTATAGTATTGGAGAATTTGAATATATTTTTTCTCCTTAAGTAATTATGGTAATAATATGAGGGGCCATTATGTTTCAACTTTGTTTTCATAACATTCACGTGAAGTTAGGATTATTATATCCATTTTAGAGACCATAAGACTGAGCCCTTAAAAGTTAGGTAATTTGTTCAAAGCTGTTTATCTTGAAAATGACAGCTGATCTTTAAATATATCTCCTTGACTTTAGAATTCATACTTTTTCTGCCTGAAACACTGTTTCTTATTTGGCATTAAGTGACATGTATTTCTCTGTATGTTCCAAAATGCTCATTGTGATATTCACATATCAAGAAATGAGTTTTTTCCACACTTTAGCCTTTTCTTTGAGATCTGTTTTAGACTTTATTCTTTAAAATGCAATGAAAGTGTGTATTGCTTTGACTCAGCAAAGTACAATTTTATTAGTGAAGAGTATCATTGAGTTGTTGGGAGTAATAATTATGTTAAACTTTATTAAAAAACAATATTCTGTTAGTGACTAGTATTTACTTAAGTGATAAAAGAAAATTCATACATGGAATATCCTTTAAATATAGCACTTTTTTTTTCAGAGATATTCGTTACAGAAAAGCATATCATTTGAAACAAATACAAAATTTTTTCACATGCATATTTTTATTACCTGAAGTACATGAACAAAAGTCATGTGATTACAATAAAAATTTTCTTTATAATAAATTCTGTGTAATACTACCACATTCTGAATAACAACATTAATGCTACTTTCTCCTTCTTTATGGGTTTATTGTTTAAAGAAATGTTGTAGAAATGTTGTTGGCTCACAGACATGTAGTTTTACCCCATTGTCCTGGCATCACTTAGGGAGTGGGATGTTGACAGTAGTGGGGAAATGGTCAATATCTGTGTGTTATCAAGACACTGTAGTCTGCCATTCTTAAGAATAGAGAACTGAGATTTGAATATAAAAGCACCCTTTTCTACTGATGACTCACTGGCATCAGTGGTAGCTGGTGAATTTTTAGACAAATGAGCATGAGAGTTATAAAATGAGAGAACTTATTTTATTTCATTTTTTATTGATTGGACATATATCTGTCTCTGTATGTACAAGTATATGTGTGTGTATGCATATATATATATGTATGTATGTATATATATATATATATATATATATATATATATAAAACACCATTGTCTGACCCCAGGTTCTTACATCACCTTATCACATGAACAGTCTCAGTCTTTTGTGCTCTCCCTCTCCCGAGAGAACTTCTGATCTGGAATAGGCCTTACAAATTAAGGCTGATGACTAGAGTGTGTAGCCAAGACTAGAGAGAGCTATCAGCTGAGCTGGTTGTGAGGTACTGAGATGGGTCATAGACACTCTAATGAGAAAGTGAGTGAACCCAGCAGGAGAGAACAATAAGCTTCTAGTACTAGGAGAAAAACCCAAGTAATTGTGGACATAAACTTAGGACTTGAAGAAAACAGAAATTAATTTTAAAAAATTTAAAAAATAATTAAATATTATTAAAAATAATTAAATATTAAAAATAATTAAAAATAATTAAAAAAATAAAGCATCCTTTATTTCCTCTTAGTAACATGCATGATGTAAAAATACCCATTACAATAATACAAGCTTTAAGTGTTACATACATTTTTAAAAAGTGGCATAAGCCTATTTTAATAAAATATGTCTCAATTATTTTTGCACTTTGGGTATACCTTGTTATTTTTAAAAGTTAAAATGTTCTTTTATATACACATAGATAAATATGTCTCAAAATAAATTTTTTTTTGCTATTATCTGAAGGGTGAAAGTCTGAAAAGGCCAATGAGTATTCTCATCATTGAGGCATTCTATGGAGGGTCCCATAAACAGCTGGTGGATCTGCTCCAAGAAGAATTAGAAGACTCTGTTCTTTATACGCTTCCTGCAAAGAAATGGCATTGGAGAGCACGAACTTCAGCTTTATACTTCTCTCAGAATATTCCCATCAGTGAAGAGTACAGGTAATTAGAATTAACTGTCAGGATGCTGCTTATCTTTTGGTATGAATGAAATTTTCTCCAGTTATGGCACTGGTCAGTATCATTCCAGTCAATGACCCTTCAGAGACCCTTCAGTGCAATAGAGTACACTTCTACTCTGAGGTCGCCTGTTCAGTAGGGAAGTAATCTTATTTAGAACCTACATATCTTTTCTCAGTTTTCTTGTGATCTCATCATATACACAAGTATGGGTGTGGATGACATTTTTTGACTTGAGATGAGCGAATGAGAGTTGATTTGGGTTACTTTATTTTTTCTTTTGGTTGTTTGATTGGTTATGTAACCTCAGTGCTTCTTTCCTGAGTATGCTGTTTAGCTTATTCTGTCTATTCTGTACCAGGAGCAAGACTGGAAAAGATGCTATAACCACTATCTGTGCCTTTCTAGGTTTAAAAGTCTTCTGAAGTAAAGATAGATGCGAAGGTGCAATGAGAGAATGAAAAATTAGAGAAGTTCATTTTGATGGTAACAAACTGGAGGCAGCATGGTCACTGGTAGTCTGTGCTTAGTTTTGAGTGAAGAATGAATTTTGGGACTCAGATCTCAATTCGGAATTGTGGTTTGTTAGGAAGTAGGAAGGTAATGGGGGGACTTATTAGAAAGTCTATAGTTTCACACTGAAAAAAGGGGTAAGAAATACTGATCACATTTTTGGAAGAACAAATAGAATGGAATCACTCTGAATATCTGTAAATCATTACTCTCTATTCATATAGAATGCCATGTGTCTCCTGATAGTTTCTAAAAGCGGGAATTTTGCCTACTGTAACTCTATAGCTTATGTTTTTGTCATTCTGGGCCCCGCTGTATTGGCTGGGTTGGCTCAGGAAGGGGTAGGGAGTATCAGGTTGATAATTAATGGAGCTGGAGCAGAGATATCGTTAGAGAAATGGCACCTTGCAAGCTTCAGTGACCACCTTGACTTCAGCATGACACTCATACCCATCTGCTGTTTGGAAGGTGGGATATGGAAGACAGTAGCTCAACCTTTAAATCTGGGTTGTTATTCTTTGTAGTGATTTGAGACAGTCAGAGAATAACTCAATTTGTATATGAAAACCATGCATCATCTCTGAGAATTAAGGTCATCAGAGGGAATAGCAGTAAGCACTGAAGGCATACTGCTTGGGATTTTAAAGGTAACATATGTAGATTTTGCATTTTTTAAATCTAAAGTGGTGTATTTATTTTTATATTTTGTATTCTGATACTGGGTGAATATTGTTGATTCACTGATACTATAAAAATTTAGATGAACATATCAGTCTAAAGTTTAAAGGCAGTGATGACTATTATTGTTTTAGAAGTCTGTTTATCTTTGCATTCACATCTCATTTAATTGTGCTTTTGCAGCACCAATTGTGTTATATTACTTAAGGTCAAATAATCTGGTTGAATTTATGGCACATTTTCATTTAGCATTATTACCATTTGATATAATAAATTTCTATAGTGATTTGAACATTGAAATAAGCCATTTCTCTGCCATTAGATTTCATTTTGTCTAAGCAGTTTTTCAGATGAAATTATTGTCTCACAAATACATGTATGTGAGTAGAATGCAAACAACACTTTTGTGCACTCTCTTTGAGACTTGAAGCATTTGAGAATAGGCATCACACTGTTCTGTGAAGTAGCTTTTCTTGGGAGGTAGGTTTCTGAAAGATGTGATATAAAGTTTTAGCCTCTGATAGCTGTAACCTCCAATGCCTAAAATATCTGATTTTTCAAAGTCAGCTATTCAAGTTATACAGCCAACTATTAACCTAATCAGATTTCACACAAAGATATACTTCACCAACTTAACTTACACATACTTTTGACAATGACAGCCTATCTATTCTTTAATAGGAAACACATTTGAGTACTTTTGGAAAAAATAGCAGTTTGAAAAGTTAGAATACATTTACAATTAGGAATTTGTCTGATCAGAAAGCTTGATTGTAAATACAGGTTATTTTTCTCAACTTTTATATGCATAGTCATTGTTATAAATTTGAGTTCCATAAAATTTTTTGTTAATAAAAGAATAAATTCTTCAGTCTAATCAGTTTGATTCTACTTTATCTTCAAAGCTTAAAGAATACAACATGATTCACTAGAGCTTCTCAGTTTTATCATAAATCACTGTAAGGTAAATTAGTTGTCAGGCTTTTTCCTCCATTAGCCTCTCTATGACCAGCATCTGTGGTTATTGGGCCCTCCCTGGGTCCAGTGGGTGTAGGCATATGCAAGTGGGCTTACCGGGGATTGGGAGGAAAGGCTGAAAAGGGTAAGGGAGCATAAGAGAGAGCACAGGGGAGGAGAGAAGGTGTGCATGACAGAGACTATGAAGGAAACGCCAGAGAGAGAAAGAGGCCAGAGAAAGAGTGTGAAGATTCTTGGGCGGTAAGGGGGTTCACTTGCCTCCCAGCCCCCCAGCCCTGGCCCTGGCCTGGCCCTTTCCTGCCTGATGTGTCTGTGTAACTGCTAGAACCATAAAGAACCTATCAAAAGACTGATGCTTGCACTAAATTTGGCGTCATGAGCAGGATACTTACGGAATTGCCAACGAGGATGGTTAAACTATAATCACAAAGCTCGACAAGTTATTTTTCTCAGAAGTAGTTTGCAATTACAATTATTAGGTAACATTAAAGCCTTGGTGGTTTTTTTTTTTTTTTTTTTTTTTTTTTTTTTTTTTTTTTTTTTTTTTTTTTTTTTTTTTTTTTTTTTTTTTTTTTTTTTTTTTTTTTTTTTTTTTTTTTTTTTTTTTTTTTTTTTTTTTTTTTTTTCACAAAATGCAGAAATGTGTTTCTGAGGAAGGACCTTAAATTTTCTATTTTGAAATATATGAATAATTTGTCCCAGGATCAAGTATTTAAATTTGTTAAAATGTAGCTTAGAATAGATGTCATTCATTTTTCTTTCTGCAGTCTCTTTACTGAACTAAAATAACCACTTTCATTTAAAATAATTTTGTATGCTTACAATTACTTTACTATTAGTTTTTTATTTCATTTGAGGATCATTACCCACTACAGCCCTTCCTTCTTGTTAAAAAAATTACAGGGTTTTTTGGAGAGGGGGGAATGGTGGTGGCATCACAGCCCCTGGTAGTGAAGCATGATTGAACAAAGTTGGGTATCATAATTCTGTCTTCTATCAGATTAACACAATTTACCTTGTAGCTCATCCTCACCAGACATGATTTTATCACACTTAAAGTGAAATGACTTCCTAAAAGTTCTTCTGACAAATATATATATATAAAAAAGTTTATAAAAGTAGAAAGCCATCGTCCCTCTCCTGCATTTACTGGCAGTTGTCGGCAAGTTAATAAAATAAGGACTGTATGTCTGAACTACCTAAAATGTATGGTAGAAGACTGGAAAGAGCCTGTATTAGACCTTGTTTGAATAGTACAGCTACCTCATCACCTGAAAACCTCCATCTCTTAAACATCTAGAAATATTTTATAAGATAGGACAAATTCCCTTTTACATTCACAGCTGAGACACTAAAGAAGGATGTGGAAACCATTGTTGAACTGACTTTGAAGGCATGGTTGTCTAATTTTCATAAAGGGGATTGATTTAAAAAAATAAAATAAAAATAAAAACAAATAAAATACAAAAATGAATTAGGAAGCTTTCTGTATACTTTTATGGGAACCTTCAGAGAAGTGTTAAGTAGCAAGAAGTGAGCTGCTGTCTTTGTTAGAGGAGGCTAATGGTGTCCCACCCATACCCTTTCCACCTTTCCCTTTTAGGTTGGTGAGCCAGTTTCCTGCTATCATCATCTGTAGTTCTTTGCCTAAGGGAGCAGCTGCTCTGCCAGTTGGCTATACACAATCCTCTACAAATGATTTTCATCTCTCAAATGTACAGAGGAGAGAAACCATTAGCAAACATTCCTAAAAACCTCATAGGTCAGGACAGGTGATAGCATAATTCTAAATAACTCAGGGGTCACAGAAGAAATCACAATGGACACAAAAAATAGAATGGAATCATAAACATATATCACATTGTGGGGTACATATAAAGTGACAGTTGTAGTCCTCTTAAAATTTTTACTTATCATTTTTTACTGTGAGTTGCAGGTCCTCTAAAGCTTGTGACTCAGTAGAGAACAGCTCTTGAATTTAAGAGTAGTACTGGGAGGAAGAAAATAGGTGAAATTCAAACTAAATATACAATGTATTTGAACAAGATAAAAGTAGTTATTTTTAAAATAAGATGTAAAACTCAGGATCAATTTTAAAGGCAGAAATTTCTTTTTTGCAGTAAAATAAAGAATATACAGATATGGAATGGATCAATAAAAAAGGGGGAAGAGCTCTTAATTACTTGATGTTAATGCATTTGAATACTTCAACAAAATGGATGATGTCTGAGAAAACATAAAATCTCATTCAAAATGAGAGAGAGAATCTTAATGGAACCATACTAACCTTCAATGAAGCTGACATGTTAGTTAAAAATCTAGACACTAAAAGCTGGGTCTCGTGCAGGGTAGGTTTCTGCACTGGGGCTGCCCTGCCTCTTTCTAAATTTGTGTTACTCAAGGTGAAATGTCTTCCCAAATGTCTAGTGTTTAGGCTTTTGACACTTCCTAACCCTGCAAGTCTTAACAGGCATTGATTATTATCATGATTCCTTTTTCTTTCCCACCCCTGATGCCTGCCTGCCTGCCTGCCTGCCTGCCTCCCTCCTTTCCTCCCTCTTTTTTAATGCCCAAGGAAGGGGGGGGAGAGTAACTTTTTGAACAGGAAATAGCTGAAATACAAGTTACTTTCTGGTAATACTTAAAGTACTGTTTAATTGTTAATAATTCTATTATAATTGTCTTTTTTATGGTACCATAAAAAAGGGGGTTTTCATTTATGGCAGATTCTCTGTTAAGAAACATGTGATTTTTTTCTTAAATGAACTATTCCCTGTAAAGCCCTGAGTGTTACTTTCTTTCGGAAAATGAATATTTTTAGTTGATATGAATTACCTACTTAGTACCTTGTTATCATTAGCTTTTGTGAATGAAGGCATGGTACACTAGTGGGTGAATTAATAAAAGTAGTGATTTCCCAAACAATTCTTTTGTAAATTAGTAATTTTAATTTCACTTTGGCATTATTATCACTTGTTCCTTGTTAAAAAGAGAAACTCTGAATTTAATAATATTTTAGTCATAAAAGATCCTTGTGATGTAATATATTTTTCTAAAGAATGTAATTCTTTTTGAACCATTGTCATGCAAGCATGCACAGGGCAAATTCACTATAAATTTGGGCAGATGAATGGTAAGTTAAGTTCTTGGTGCTAGGTGGTATGTACAGGCTTTAATACTCTCTCAGAGAACCAGGTACACTGGCATACCAGGCAAGAAGGCTAGCATGCAAAGAGACAGACACAGGCTGGGCAGGGGTCTGGGAGGGAGGTTGGTGGGCACCCAACATCTCCCAGACCCTGCAAATCTTTATGTCATTCTTTGGGCTCTCTCTGGTGTTTGCTCTCTCGCCTCTTCTATAGTCAAGCTGCTTGTAGTCCTGCTGTTTTTATCCCTGCTTCTAGACTCATTGTGCACTTACCACATGTGCACACCCATGCTCTCTGGGCCTAGATGTCCACATTTATGGGCACTATTGCCTAGTCCCCACACTCTTGAGTGCCCTCTACATAGGCTGCAGGTGGTAGCCACAGAGGCTCGTGGAGTAAATAAAGCTTGATGAACTCATTTACCCTATGATCATAAAAACACATGTTTATTTTTAGTGTGTGTTTAGTTGAGAGCATTAAAAGTAAAGGTGGACTTGATCAGAATTTGTAGATTTAATGGAATTAAATGATAGTAACAATAGCTACCATATTGAAAAATTAGCATGTGCTGTATACTCTGTAATCCTGGAAGACAGATATTGTACTCCTAGTTTTGCTGAAGAGGAAACTGAGACTTAGATAGTAAAGTCTTTTGCAGTAGTGGTGGTGGATGTGTGATTTGACTCATCTGGTCACCTGTGAAGGCCATTACTGTTGGTTCTTTTAAAATCTGTGTTCTACATCACTATGTTATCTTCCATCCCTGCTGAAGCTGGGAAAACTAATTAAATTGAACCTAAGTACCTCTTGAGTAAAAAATATATGGCTAGCTTTTACTATTATCAGTGGATGAGGTGATTCTTGAGGTCATGAGAAATGTGTAGCCTTTGATTCTTGTTTGGAGATTGGAAACCAGGGGTCTTTCTTGGTCTGTGAATCTGTGATGTTCTCAGTTTTTCTCAGCACATTTCTCTTTAGTTTTCAGCCATAAAAATCATAAGTCATTTGAATTTACCTTTTGGTTTTTCCTTAAAATATAAATAAGAACCCACATATGATGCTTTTTTAATATCATATGGTAGACTCCTGAATATGCAAACATCATTTTTTATTTAGGGTACTCGATATGTACCATTCCCAAATGAACCTGAAACTGACTTGTGTGAAATTATCTTCTTGGTTTATAAACTTGGCTAAGAGCTGTATTCCAGTACTGCCCAGCTCACATCCTTTATATCATTATCATTTGTATGCACATCTTGGTGTCTGAATGTTGATGCGCTAGTGTATAGATATTGTCATTAGAGCAGTGTAGCATCTCCTGTTCTCGCCAATATGTGACTGCTCCATTTATTAAAACTGACTGAGAGTTCTCCCATCACTGTTGCTCATCATACAACTTGCTTTCCCCCC
>PVHY01001484.1:0-19457 GCA_004024945.1 Uropsilus gracilis
AAAAAAAAAAAACAAAACAAAACCTTTTTGTTTCCCAAGCACAGTGTCTAATCTTTAGTAATGCAGACCCACCAATAGCTGCCTGATGTTATAGCAGAAAGAGTTGGGGAGGAAAAAAATACCAGCATCTTTGCTACAGAACTCCATGCATTTCCTTAAGACTCACTCATCCCATATTAGGGCCCTAACTCATTCAAGCGAACTTCTTGTCTTTCTTCATTGCTTGGCAAGATAGGCCCTAGTGATTTTAAATAATGACTCTATGGATAACCAGCAGAAAGCATTTTTCCAGCTGTCTTTTGTTCTAAGGTTATTTTCTCTTGAAACTTTGCAAGAATTCATGCAAACATTCTATTCTTGAAACTTCGCAAGAATTCATGCAAACCTGGCAACTCTGCCCCATTTTTCTGGTGCAGTGGTATTGCCATCCAACTTCATTCAGCTTTGGAGCTTTCCCCACATCTCTCATCCAAACTGGCTCTTAAAGATGTTTATTTAAAATGACTTCACCTCACCCATGTTTTGAAATTTCACAGGTTTTTGAAATTAAAAATCAAGTCTTTGCCAAAAGGAGTTTGGGGCTGTGGTTTTGTTGGGGGTGAGGCGAGATCCCTACCAGCTTGATGGTATCCTCAGCCCTGCCTCCTTTGTTTAGCCCTTGTAGGGTCAATGAGTTTTGGGGGCTTTTGTCTTTTCTCCATTAACCTCTATCATCAGCACCTGTGGTACTGTGCTCTTCCTATGACTGTACATGCCCAGTCACACTGGGTGTGCACATGTGTGACTGGGCACACCTGGGTCTAGGGGGAGATGATAAAAGGCCAGTGTCATCCTGGGGGGGGGTGAAGAAAGAGCACAGAGGAGAGAACGTGAACAGAACTGGAGCATGCCAGAGAGAGAGCCCAGAGAAAGAGTGTGAAGATGTCTCATCAGCACTCCCTTCCCCCTTGGCCTCGGCCTTGGCCTGCCTATTTGCCATACAGTTGACCCAGCCTCCCAGCCTGGTGTACCTGTGTATTTGGTTCCTTGATAGTATTAAAGCCTGTAAAATCCACCAAGGGCTTCAACATTTTCTTTAACTGCTAGAACCAAAGGGCCTACCCAGATTGAGATGGTTGCACTATCATTGTGTCACAAGCAGGATGGCAGCACTACAATCCTCTAAGAAACAACTTTGTCTAAATTCTTAAAGAATCCACACTGGGTTGTGGATTCCTCCTTAAAATATTTTGTGTACGTGAAGCCTATGATTCTTTTTTGGAAAGAGGGTCTTTGAAGACAGAAGCAAGTCAGGATGAGGTTCCTGGATTAGATTCTGGCCCTGAACCCAGAATGAGTGCTGTGCTTATTAGAAGAGGGAAACATGCATGTAGACATACACACAGGGAGTGATAAGATAGAGATTGGAGTTATGCTGCCACAAATCAAAAAATGCTAAGAATTGCTCATGACAACCAAAAGTTAGGAAGAGGTGAGGGAAATCTCTTCCCTAAAGCTTTCAGAGTGACCATGGCCCTATCAAAACCTAAATTCCAAATACCTAGCCTCCGAGTTGTGAGGATGTCAATTCCTGTTGTTTTCAGCAGCCTGTGTTATGTATTGTGGAAGCCTTAGGGAACCAACACGGTATTTTTCTCTATCTGTGTCTAAAGAGCCAATAGTGTTATATCATTCACCTTGGTACCACTGGCTGTAGAGTAGAACTGATTTCTCTCAGTAACTCATTTATGTGCTCATATTAATTGAGTTCCCACCACATGTCAGACACCATGCTTCATGAAATAGATTCAGCCTGCAACAAGATAGAGGATCACCAACAGAACACTGTCCAGAGGCTTCTTGCTTGCTTTAAGAGCTACTGAAGAACAGGTGGTCATCTTTCTTTTTGGAAACCCAGTATCCTAGCTGTACTTATAGTATGAGTTCAAAATATATTAGCATATGAGGGAAAGAAACATGGAAGTAAGAATGTGTGGTTTTATAGAAATAGCCTGCACTCTGACAGATCTATATTCAGTATCTGCTTCCTCCCTTACTTATATTACTTTGGACCAACTACTTCATCTTTTTGTGCCTCAGTTTCATTATTTTGAAATTGAAACAATAACTATAGCTACCTCACTGGTTTTTCATGAGGATTACATTATTTAGCATGTGTAAAGTACTTGAAAGTATGGTTGCCATATCTAGTCTCAATAATTTTCAACTGTTATGTTTTGAAATTAAAAAGTAATATAGTAAGGACATAGTGAAAATATTCATTATAATGATAAAAGTACCTGATTATTACAGAGGCATCATGACCAGTGGATTCAGATTTGATGCCTAAGTTTGTACCTAGCTACTGTGTGACCTTGGCCAAGTTATCAAACCTCTCAGAATCTGTTTCTTTGCTTAATAAAGATAAAACAGATACTTCATAAGGTAGTTACAAAGATTAAATGAAATGATAAAATGGCAAACAACAAGCCCTTAATAAGCACCCACCCTGTTCTAGCCCAACTCTATAACAACACATGACAATTTGTATGTCCCTTGCCTTTTAAAATTATTATATCAAAATTCAGTACAAAAACACTTTTAGAAAGTAAGATGTGCTTACTTTCAATGCATTTCCCTAAAAATGCTAAGACTTAAAGGCTTAAACAAAGGCAAACTTACACATCTAGTGTGTATGTATTCTCCACATTATGTTGCGATGTACTACATGGTCCTCATATTTGATTGGCTTCATTCTTTAGCCTTCAGAGGCTAGAAACTTTGACTGAATTTTTTTTAATAATGAGAATATTGTGATATAATGCCAGGAAGTGAATTTTTTCATTTTCTCTACATATTTGCTAGAGAAAGTAGCTCTTGCCAACTCCTACACTCTTCTTCCTCCTCTCTCCTCACTCTCAGATCTGTGACACACACCCTGGAGGTAACAAGATCTAGAGTGAGGCTGTCGGGAGATGAGAGTGAAATTCTGTCCCCTCCTTACACTTCCCATCTCCATCAGCTGCTCTCCCTTGTTGAATGATTTCTGCTTTAGTGGAGATCATCAAATGAGTTATGGAGAGAGGGAGAAAGGAGGACTGATGGGATTATGCAGTCTAGTATTATTGAAAAAGCATCACAATCCTCAAAAAGTAGTTTTTGCTGCATAACAAGACACCCAAAAACTTTGTAGCTTTGAATAACAATCATTTATTCTCTCACAATACCATGAGCTAGCAATTAATGCGAGGCTCACCTGAGTTTACTCAGATGACTGCACTCAGATGACAGGTGACCTGGAGACTGGTTAGTCTGGGATGGTCGCACAAGTTTGTCATTAGGCTATTGGCTGGAGTAACATGGGGAATGGTGCACAAGTCCTCAGAAGTTTCACCAGGTTTACCTACGTGATGAAGGTCACACAGCTTCCAAGAGCAGCATGAAAGAGTATGTTCTAAGTCTTTGCTTTCATTGTATTTGAATTGTAACAAGAAGTCATGTATGTAGCCAAGTGTATGAGGAGACACTCCAAATGTACAGATAAAGAGAAAAAAAATGATTTGTGGCCATTTTTGCAAGCTGCTGAGCTAGTATTCCCACTCCTTCTGTTGTCTGGATGAATTGGTGTATTTTTCAATGGACATTTTAAGGAAACCTCTATTAATTTATACAAATCAGAAAAACAGGAACCCCAAAAAGATTAAGGCATTCCCAACTGAGTAGAGGTACCTCAGAATTCTCATAAATAAGTGACAAGTCTTCTTGACAGTAGATAAAGAAATAACTCTCATTGAACTCTTCAGTGAGGACTTTAAATAACAAGAATAATCTTTAAACACACATTTTTATGCGACTCATTCAGATGTTTCTTTTTCTGCAAATATTTGTTCAATACATAATGAAGGAGCTAAGTTATAGATGTCATTTTCTGTCCTCAAGGAGCTTAGATTCTGGCAGCAAAATCAGGCAATATGATGGCTTGTAGGAAATTGAGATAGTGGTGCCAAGAGAGATTGGAATGGGGAGAGATTGGAAGCTAGGCAGGGTGTGTTAGGACCCAGTCAAGTCAGACAACCATGGGAATCATCTCTGAACCTTGAAGGATGAGATGTGTTCTCCAAGTGAAGAGGAGAGAGAAGAGAAACAGTAGGTAAACTGAGAGGAGGAACCTATAAATGGACAATATAGAAAAAAATCTTCATCTCTAGCCATGAGTTAGATTATAGGAGCTATGAGAAAGCATTATTAACTCAGTTATATACATGCAAGCACAACATTGTGATCAACCATGTGTGACTCAAGGTCAAACAGTAACATACTCTTTATGGTTCTTACAATTTATTGAATAACCATAACACATGAGCTCACTCTCAACCCAGCTCTCTCCCTTGTGCTCAGGTAGAAGTTGTTTTCAGGTTTTTCTGAAAAGGTTAGAGACCAGGCAAAACTTGACTTGCATTCATTCATGGTGAGAGTCCTCTCTTTAGCGTAGACAAATCTGCTTTGCCACTGCTATATTTCTATCTGCCTCCTGAAGTTTCTGAGTTTCCAGAGCCCATATTTTCTATGCCACAGGTGGTTTTGTTTGTTTGTTTGGTTTTTGGTTTTTTAATTCCACAGGTTTTTATTCAAATGTAACTAATAATAATTGTGCCCGGAAGTACCTTCAGATCACACATAGCAACTTGTTAAGTCAGCACACAAAACTGCCTTTTAATATTTCTCCTTTCTTTTGTGATTTTTTTCCTCCCATTATAGGATTTTGGTCAATTATTGAAAAAGTTACAGTAGTGACTAAAATATGTGTGCCTATTATATATAAAGCAATTAGTTCTAAGCAGGCCATTACAAATATACATTTTTCAATTTTATGCATAGGAAAATATCTTACTTGTATGACAATACATCTGTATATATTCACTGCTTTTTTCTGGGTTCAATTTGAAGTTTTCAGTCTTTCAGGACAATCATAACTGAAAGCTTTTAAAGATTTTACTGTTATGTACTACAGAAAATGATGTAATTGTCTGGCCACATATTTGTTTACACCTAATTATAGAGTTAACTAATCAAAAGCTCAACTTGAATAATTTCTGCTATCTGCCTAAAATAGAGTTGTACTTCCTCAAGTTTGGATCACCTGCTTCATTTTCAGACCTGCTACTTCTGACCTAATCTTATTCAGATAAGCATGGACAACACAAGTCTGCTATTATTACTCTCTTTGAGAATTGCTTTAAGAGAAATCTCACATTAGACTAGAATTAGCTGTTCTAGCAACATTTGTCATAGTGTGTCTTAAAGGATTATGTAGCATTGAACTTTTCCTTTTCGTAGATTCCCTTAAAAATATAGAGGAGAAATCAACTTATTTTACTAACCTTGACTAACTAGCATTTTGTATAGCTTTTATAATTCAGTACTTTGTAGGATATTTTCAGGTTAATGTCACTCTTCCCTAAATAAAATTTTAATTATTGTAGATTAAATGTGATCAGAAAATTTTGTCTTTGTTTGATAATTTTAGTGGTGTGAATATAAAAGACAGTTAAAGACTGTAGGACAGTAGGACAGCTATAGAACTAAAGATTGAGGTTTCATCTCCTTGTCTTTGCTACAATGTGTCATCACCACCTCATACCCAAATCCTGATGGAATGGAAGCATAAATGTATGTTTTTGAAATTCAGGAATTTTAAAATGCAAAATCACACCAACCAACAAGAGACCACAATTAACCAAACTGTTTTTACTGTAAATAGACAAAGAGGTGATGAGTACAACTAAATGCACAACATTTAGCTATACAGTAGGATACAACAAAAGGTTTATTAGTCTGAACCTAAAAAGTCACGGTCCAGGATGTTCATTAGTTCAGGACCCAGGGTGCCTTTATTTCAAACTCCTCCACTGACGTTACCCAAACCCCCACAAGGTTCCAATAGGAATGACTGTTCTGAAACACTGGAGAATAACCCCAGGACAATGCCAAAGAGTGCAATATCATGCTTTAGAAATGCTTTCTTTCGGCAATGGTTCAAAATGAGAAGAACTTACTTCTCTGTCTTCAACTTATTAAATCAGAATTTCAGTAACCCACATTTTGTGGTCAGACAGGCTGTCTTCTATTTTATGGGTTGCTTGGCATGTGGTTTGCACACAGGCAGAGTGAGAGTCAGGACTATCTTCATTCATGCTACCAAGGACTGACAGAACCAAGCACCATGGTCCCTCAAAACAAGCCAAAGCACTTTGCCTTGCCAACCTGCCCCCTGCGGACCCCAATAGCAAATGAGAGCACAGTCTCTGGAAGAGCACCTGTGGGGACCCAGGATTTCCAGGCTGCCTGCCTTGCCTGTTCTCTCAGTAATGACCCAGGAGCAGTTCTTCCTAACTGCTCTCTTGCCTTGCAGGCTGTGGCAGATTCCAGAATAACCGAATAGCTTTGTTAGTCTGGTAATTAAGACAGGAGTGACATTCAAACACAGCCTGGACAGGATGTGGCAAATTACTGTATTCTTTGTGTGAAAAGCTGTTCCCAGTCTGCTTTGTCTGCTCTCCTGGGATCTCATCATCTCCACTAAAAGTCAAAATGGGATTTTGTACCCTCTATTCCCTTATCTTTTTCCCCCTAATATATATCTGCTTTGTGGGAGCTATGTTTGTCAAAATGTGCTAATTTATGGCATTATGGGGGAAAATGAAACCTCAGCTTTCAATTCTTGTTCCTTCAGGCAGCTTTACTCAGGGTCTCCTCTTTCCTCCCTCCCTCCCTCCCTCCCTCCCTCTTCTCTACTTCTGGGGAGGTTATTTGCTAAACAGAACATGTTCTTTTCCCCCCTGCAACATACGAGGCAGGCAAATGACCACGCATCATCCCTTTTTCAAGTATGTTATACATACAATTCTCTCACAGCTAATAGCTCCTTCTATTGTCCATAATTTATCACTGTCAAGGTTCTTTACATTTTATTTCCTCTTATGTATTTCATGAGAAATCTCTGCTTCCACTATTGAGGCCCTGGATTTCATTAACATAAACTGCACCTTATCAAATATATATATATATATATATTCTATATCACAGTAGAGGCCATGTTCTTTGCAAAGTACAAGATGTTATTTTATTGGTGTTTCTTCTCATTTCCTTATGGTCTCTTTCTTTTCCACTAAACCATTATGAAGTGAGTACCAAAGGTATCCTGGGTAATTAGCCATTACAGCACTGTCACAGAGGGTTCCACAGTCAATACAAAGATAATTTGGGCAATGGTGAATGACAGTGCTGTCCAGACTTTTGGGATAATCAAGGACACATCCAGCTGTACCAGACATCTGTCAGACCCATGAATCATTTCAACTGGCTCGACAATAGCCAGGCAGCCCCAGCAAAGGTAAACACTACAGCAGACAGCACACCATCACACACAGCCAGACTTGCTCTTGCATAAAACCTGCTTCTGCTGCAAAAGCAGAGCCCTGTGCAGAACAGGAACATTTGTGATATTATTGGGTTCGTTTAAAAAAAGAGAAAAAAGTAGGAAAATGTCCATCTAATGACTGGGAGAAGTAGTAGGCATGTTAGCAGAACACTTATCTTTTTTTCCTAGCTGAAAAGGAAAATGCATGCTCAAGAAATACTTTGGGATCTGCTGGTCATGTTTGGTTTTAGGTAATTCACTCTGTTTCCACATCAGTCTAGATGTCTTTAAGCATTCAAAGTTCTAGGCTCTTATGGGTTTAACATTGTTAAAGTTAATAATGATAAGTTAACATTGTTTTTTATGTCTTTCAGATTTGATGGATGGTTCTCAGTGAATGGAGTGCAGTGGAGGACCTTAAGACCAACAGTCTTGACTACAAGGTCTTGTGATGCTATTGAAACGCCCCAAAATGAGGACACTGATACAACATCCTAAGTTTAATTTTATGCAGGGCATTGCTTGTAGTTTCATTCTTAATGACCACATTAAGAGAATCTTTGCATTCACACAGGGCACCTGGTTGCTGGATCTCTTGAGTACAAGCTATAACTGACCTCCCAACTGTGAATTTGCTACAATTTGGCCTAGGCTTGGTTAGATTTGACATAGCATCTTATAGAATTGCTAGGCTACCCCCAAAACTGCCCATACAAGACATTCCCAGCAGAGACCAAAAGCAAGAAACCTGTCAATTTGCCACTCCCTACTCCCTAGTCTCACAAGAAGCTTTTCTTATATAAATCACTTTTATGACTTGCTTAACAACCTATTCATTCACAGTCCCTTACAAATCCTTTAAATGTCAGACAAGTGAGTGCAGAGTGAGCTGAAATGGAGCTGCTCCATAGGATGTGAAGGAGAGCAGAGGAAACCAGGATCCCATGTGAAGCTGGAAAGTCTTTGCAATCTAAGATAGCCTAGGTGTTTGTCGTGGAAACAGGGTTGAAGTTGCATTTGTTTTCAATCTTTATTATTCTAACATTTCTATCACTTTTTTAAAACAGCTCTTTTGAGATGTAATTGAGATACAGAAAATTGCACAATTTAAACAATTTGATAAATTTGACAAGAATACGCCTGAAGTCATCATAACAACCAATGAGTATTCCTATCACCCCTAATTTCCTTATGCCCATTTGCAAGGTCCTCTTGCCGCACCCCCCACCACCTATTCCCATTGCCCCATTCTAGCCAGATTTCCACTGAAATGTTTTCAGTCACCTTAGCTCAGTTTACGTTCTCTAGAGTTTTATATAAATAGATTCATTCAAGCATACTCATTCTGTGAATATCAGATTTCTTTTGTGCAGAATGATTTTCAATTTCATGTTTATTTTTAAATGTATCACTAATTCATTTCTTTTTATTATCAATTAACATTCCATTTTATGTATACACCACAATTTGTTTATCCATTTCACTGTTGATTAATATCTAGTTGATATTTACCCTTTGCCTACATGAATACAAATGCTATGAACATTCACATATAATTCTTAGTATGAACCAACATTTTCTCCCTACTGGGTAAATATGTAGGAATGCAATGACTGTATTATACCACCAATTTGTTTTCCAAAATAGTTATGTTACAGGCTCCAACCCAAAAGAGTGGGTCCTTTGTCCTCTAGGGAAAAAATTTACCACAGACCTCCAGCTGTGGTTGAACCAGATAAGGAATTATTACACTCACAAAGGGACCAGTACAGGAAAGTGGAATTAGCCTGATTTCGGGTGTTATGAGGAGATATTTAAAGAGATATTAAAGTCCATGGTGTGGGTAGGAGGAAAATAGCTTGTTCTGGGTTGAGCTTTGCCTGGGCAAGAGCAGAGGAGTTGCATTCCAATTGCGCATGTCAATGTTAACCTTCTCCTTCAAGGAAACAGACAATCATTAGCCAAATAAAGGGTTTTTTTGCCTAGTATGGCACCTCATACTAAGCATGGTGGGCCAAGTTGTTTAAACAGAGCTTGCCAGCTCTTAATTTAGTTCACCTGTTCAAACAAGACTTGAAGCAACTCATCCTACTATCTCACAATTTCTTTTACCTAGGTTATCTTGAATTTTATTATTATTGTTGTTGTATTATTTCTTATTGAGGTGACATTGCTTTACAGAACTTTATTAGATTTAGAGGTACAGGTTCACACATATTAAAATGTATGTACCACACCATACCCACCATTAATCCTCCACCATAGTCCTCTGGGCCCCTCATCTCTTTCCTCTTCACCTAATCCTCCCCTTCTGGTAACCTTAATTCTACAGTTATTTTTCTAGGGTTTGCTTTGTTCCTTTGTTTGTATATTTATAGTCCACACAGGAGTGAAAACATCTGGTATGTGTCTTCTGTTGTAACTTTTTATATTGCCAGTAGCAGAGTATGAGAGCACGGTTCCCCCATATCCTGATGAACACTTGTTTTAATTTTAGCCATCTTAGTAAATGTATAGCAATATAGCTCAGTGTGATTTTGGTTTCCATTTCACTAATGACTAAAGTTATTACACATATTTTAGTATGCTTCCTCGCCATCTATGTATCTTCTGTGGTAAAATATCTGTCCAAATATTTTGACTTTATAAAAAACAATTTTATATCAATACCACATTGTTTTGATTACTGTAAGTTTTTTAATAGTCCTTAGTGAAACAGTGTAAACTAGCCTCCAGTTGTATTTTTCTTTTGCAGACCTATTTTGTTTTTTCTAGGTTATTTACACTTCCATATTAGACTCATCTTGTCCCTGTCTACAAAAAAGCAAACTGGCATTTTCATTGAATTATATTGAATATATGTCAATTTGGAAAGAAATAACATTTTAACAATATTGAATCTCCTAACCTATGAATCAGGCATTTTCCCCTCTTTATTTGAGTCTACTTCAATTTATCCCAGCAATGTTTTGAAGCTTTCTGATCATTATTCTCTCATCAGAATTATCTTTATATTTTAATTATAATATCTATTACAAATGTTGACTTTTAACTTCATTGATTTATTGTTACCAGTTTTTTATTTTGACTTACAAATCTTTGTGTTAACATAAGAAAATATAACTGATTTTGATATATTGTTCTTGATCTGACAAAACTGTTAAATTCTCTTATTAACTCTAGTAGCTTTTTTATAGATTTTATTGTATTTTTTACTTAAACAATTGTTTGTGAATGAGGATAGTTGTATTCTTTTTTCCCTTTAGGATGCCTTTATTCTTTCTTTTTCTTGACTGATTGCACTGGTTAAAATCTTTACTACAATATTAAAGAGAAGTGGCAAGAGAAAACATTCTCTTTTTCCCAATCTAGAGGAAAAGGGTGCAGCCTTTACCACTAAGCATATGAACTGTAAGATTTTTGTGGATGCCTTTTATCAGAGTTAAGGAAGTTCTTTTTCCATCTTACTTTGCTTGGTGTTTTTATAAAAAACGAATGTTGTATTTTGTCAGATTACTTTTTTATGTCTAATAAGATAATCATGTGGGTTTTTAGAAGTTTATTAACATGGTGATGTTCTAATATTAAACATTTTTAGAATAGCCCCAATTGATCATGATATAGTATGCTTTTGTATATTATTGAATTTGATTGGTAACATTTTATTTAGAGTTCTAACACCAATATTTATGAAGGATAATGATCTCATGTAATTTTCATTTCATATCAGAATTGGTATTATTTCTTCTTTAAATATTTTTTGAATTTTTATGGATATAACATTGATTTATAGCATTCTATGGATTTCAGCTGTACAATAATATAATATGACATTCATATGCCATATGTGCTACATTATGATAATAAACAAGTTATTTCCATCCTCCATCATGCAATTGGCCCCTTTTGCACAACTTACCCATCTGCACCACCCCCATTTCCCTTCTGGTAACTACCATTTCATTTTTATAATCTAAGAGTTTGTTTTTTTGTTTTGTTTGTTCATTTGCTTCATTTATTTATCTTCCAAATATGAGTGATGTCATACAGTATTTGTCTTTTTCCACCTGGCTTATTTCACTTAACAAGGAGTACCCTCAAGGTCTGTCCATGTTGTCACAAATTTTATCTACTTTTTATGATTGAGTACTATTCCTTTTGCTTATATACCACATCTTCCTTATCTATTTAAAGCTTAAAAAAACATTTTTATTGAGATATTATTCTACAATTTACACATCTAATGACTCATGGCCTTTAGTGTATCCACAGAATTGTAGCCCTTCTACCACATTCAAACTTTGAACATGTCAATTGCTCCCAAATCATCCCCATTTGTTGCTTCTATTATTGTATCCAAATTTCAAGTTGTCCTAAAGTTTTAAAACTTGTAATATTTGTCATATTGATATCTTGTTGTATTCTAATTTTCATACTGATATCTTGTTGTATCCTAATTTTCTTTTATTTATACATTCTAAGCCTGAAATAAATTGTATAGTTTAAAATAAAAAAATTAAAAAAAAAGAAACAGTCCATTCATAGCCATTATCCAATCTCCCCATTACCTCTATCCCTAGATACTCCAATTCTAGGCAGAAAGGTCATGTACATTCTGTCTCTATAGGTTTGCCTGTTCTGGACATCTCATATTCATGGAATCATACAGTATGGTTCCTTGTGACTGACTGGCTTTTTACACTCAACATAATGTTTTCAATGTATCCATGTTATGACATATCCCTTAAATTTTTGATAGAATTCATCAGTGAAATGATTTTAGCCTTGATTTTTCTTTCTAGGAAATTTTCTAACCACACATTCAAATTTTTAATAAATACGGGATGATTCGAGTTATCTATTTCATCCCCCATACCCTTTATTAATGTGTATCTTTCAAGTAATTCATCCTAGTCAATAAAGTGGTCAAGTTTTTAAGGCTTCAAATTTTTGCTCATTACACTCCCTTATTATCCTTTTAATGATTTGTAAAATTCATGATGATATCACTTTTCTTATTCCTGATAATGGTAATTTGTGGGTCTTTCTTTTTCATTCTTCCTCCTCTCTCCAGTCTGTTTAGAGGCTTGCTAATTTTGTTTATATTCCCCAAAACAGTTCTGATTTCATTGATTTTTCTACATTCATCTTTGTTGTTTTTAGCAATAACTTTGCTTTCTGCCTCCACTGTTCATAAAGCACAATCACTATCTACAGAGCACAGGCGCCTAAGTAAACATTCACCCTAGATGAGCCCCCAAAGAGAAAAGGAGCAGAGCTGAGCCTGAGTTGGAAAAAGCAAGGCTTAATAGGCTGAGAAATGTGTGTGTAAGGCTACCTGGCAAAGGCAAAATGATGGGGTAGAGCAGAGGATGGTACAATAAGTCACCTGTGTCCTTTTAAAGGGATGAATTTGGGGTGAACTCTCTAGTTTTGGCCTTATTTTGATGTCATGTGTCCTTGGGAACCCAGGAAGAAAGTTGAAGTTATTTGTAGATCAATTGTACATTTTCACTTCACCTTTTCAGTGTTAGCAGCAACTTTTAAAGCAAAAAGCAGTTCCATCTAGGAAAGGAATTGGGGTCATGCAGACCACATCACTTCTGAAAGCAAAGGCTTCAATAGCTCCAATAGCGAGCCTTTCTCACTAACCTCAGAGGTTGGTATCCCAAGAGTGGGGTACAAGCCCCTCTAAATTCAAACAGGTTAACTCAAGAACTCCTTTTGTGGGAAACCCAGATGTAAGCCTCTAAAAAGACATCAAATTTGGAGCAAATGACTTGAAGTTTCTCAGTAATTATGAGGTCATAATGAGTAATGACAAGATGATGTCCCCATTTTGTGCAACATCAGCTATAAATCATAGAGGCTGGTACTAAATTACTTTAATGCATACCCAAAAGTATATTAAGGGGGTCCTTGAAGTCAGGGGTAATAGTTGGGGCTAATTGTATGAGGAAGACAAACTGTCTGGAAAGGGGACAGATATTAGGAGTGGATATTAGATGCTCCAAGTGGGTCAGACTGCAATGAGTTGGCACAGTAATGAAACTGTAAGGAAAGAGAAAGCCTGAGTTTAAATCCCAGCTAGGCTACTTAGCTCTATTATTAGAACAATTACTTAACTTCTCTGATCCCCATTTCCTCACCTGATTAATGGGTATGAACCTAGCCCTTCCCTACAGAATTCCTGAGGACATTTGGTGTGCTAACAGTTTTGCACTGTGCCTTATTCACAGTAAGATCTCAGTAAGTACTACACCAGGCACTAGAAAAGCACCATGAGAGAAACTGAGGTCATATGGTGGCAGGAAGTAGCAAGAGGAAGACAAATAACCAAAAGTAGAGGGCCAGGGATTATCATCATATGCCTAAAGTTGCACCTGACCTGCATTCAGATTTGATTCTGGCTATGCATTAGAATCAGTGTAAGTGTTAAGTGGTTTTTGTTTGTTTTGACAGTTTTAGTATCAATGCATTGGCCTCACCCCTTTCCACCACATTTAATTGGTTTGGTGTAGGATCAGAGCATCAGTGTCCTTATATCTTTTAATTTCCCAAGTATTCTCATGTGTAGCCAGAGCTGGAAACTACCAGTTTATATGTTGTGGGTCTAGATGATCTTATATTCTGTACCAAGGCCTGGAAGAGCTTGTATAGAGAGACAAGAAGTTAGAATGACTCCTGAGCTCAGGATATGATAACTAGAAGAAAGAGTGTCCATTGTTAAGACGGGACAGTCTCTGGGCAGAGGAATAGCTATTCTATTTCTGCAATGAATGTATGATACACTGGGGACAGACAGCCACCTTCTGGAGTTGGCCAGGAGGTAAGGACATCAAGTGTCTTCACAATGACCTTGCAATGCTTTATGGGCTGGAAGAGTAAATGGCACTGGCTGCCACTGATGCATAGACTGGACAGACTATGAAAGGAAATCCACCAGTACCTTGAGGAGCCCTGTGTCAAAATTAGCTGTTTGGTGAAGATAGGACCCCAGAACTATTTACAGACCCTGCCTCTCCCTGAAAGTCCATAGCCATTGTGCCCTTCGCTTGTGTGGCCTCTGGCATCCCTGTTTCTGATGAGCAGAGTGACTTAATTGAATTTCATGGCCCTTTCACCTTTGTAACTACCTCTGTCTCCTCCAGTCTCTGAGCTTCTCTCCACAAGCCGTGTCTGCCACTTGGTTTCCAAACCCTGTCAACCCAGAGACTGATTTACCATGTCCTTTTGTTTTCTCCCACCTTAACTGCTTCACTGATAGATGGGTTTTCCCACAGATATAAAAGTTACAAAGCATCAGAAAATTGATATTTGCATCATCTTTGGAGAAAAGCCCTTCCATTATGCCAAATATCTGGATAGTGGTGTGTCCATCTTCTGCTGCTCATACCCTATTGTAGGGCATCAGTAGAAATGAGTAATTCATTTTAGTTTAGTTTGTTTAGTTTCCCTGAGACTTTCTGTAAGGTCAGCAATTTCACTTAAGTTCCAGTTTCAGAGCTTTCCAGGACCAACAACAACTATCATATTACAGGTGGGCAGGAAAGGGTAAGCCAACACCCTGAAAAACACTATAATAAACTAAACAAGTTCATCTGTTTATGCGGATTTCTAGTATGCAATAGTCTTCATCTGCCAAAAAACATATCTGTCTGCATATAGGATTTATGATTATGACAAGCTATTAACTATGCTTCCAAGCCTTATCCCAACCACAGCCCTAAATTACCCTTTCTGACATGCTTTGAACCCTCTCCATGGAGTCAATTTCCATATGAAAGCATTCAGTCCAGTTTAAATCAAGTCCAAAGATTTAACTACCCAGTATTGCCTTTTCATAATCTGCTTTAATTGTTATTGATTTGTATGTTTGAAAAGTGCTCAGAGATGATAAAGGCCTGCTATCTATCTCACTGCGGACCAATTTCTGGTTGATCTCTAGCTCATCCTTGGCTCTTCAGTTGGTCTCTCTTTAGCACTTCTACAGATAGTTACACCTCCTGCCCCACAGTGGTCCCTCCTCCTGTAGCAAATCAAATTATCAATAAAAAACAAACTGGTAAATAATAGACAATTAAATAAAATCTATTATTCATAAACAGATTTAATAGGGGATGGCAACTGGAACTGGATTCATCATTGGAGAGAAAATCAAAAATCATATATGATATACATATTAGATTTGAATATATTAAATATATTAAATTTAAATACATATTTTAAATGTTTTAAAAATGAAATTTTGATCTCCCAGAAATACCTATCTCCCCCCCACAGCATGGCTACAATTGAATTTGTTAATTTCTGCTGTTGCTATTATGCAAACACCAAAAGATAAAAAGATAACCACAGAATTTCCTGTTTTGATTCCAAAATATATGTAGATTGTACATACATGCCTACATGCATTCATTATATATTCCATGTATTCTAATATATAGTGTTACTGAGATATACATTCTCTACATGTATAATAGATGTGTAATATAGCTCAATATGAGTAGAACCTATTATAATTTATATATGTTTGTATACGGGTGTGTTAGAGTCAAAACATGACAATCAGGGAGAGCTTTTGACCAGTATCTAATCAAGGTACAGCACAATGTCTATTCTATGCTGATCTGTGATGAGTTCTGTCTCCTCCGTTTTGTCCACATTAAACTCTCAGATTTTCAGTAGAAGTCTCAGTGATTGGCACAGCAGAATTTAAAGTCAGTTGTAGCCATACTGTGGGGAGAAGACAGTTACTCTGGTGACGGATAAAGTTAAAATTTCACAAACTATTTCAAATCTACCAGCTATATAGTTTATAATATCATCAATAAGTTTTCCATATACTATCTATCTATATTTGTCCATGAGAAGAACATTTAAAACTCACTTAAATATCACTTTTACAATGGAATAAAAGAGATCTGATCCAAGTCTTTCCTCTACAAAAAGGATAACTAAGCTGCAGTGAGAAATTGAGAAAAATCAGAACTTGAACTTTGTAGGTCACCATAAGCTGTAAAAAAAAAAAGTAGGAATTCAGCATATGGGACAAAAAGTATCCTTTATTCAGTAAATTGTATAAAAAACTATTTCATATCTATGTTCTAAATTTGTTCTAGTTCATTTTAAATGCAGATTCAAGCCGTGGGGATAGAAGGAGAGCTATTTCTCCTTTTAGAAATAAAACAGCAAGGGATATGTTAGCATGGTAAAACGGAAACACTAAACAAATTGATGAGAGGTAACTTTCTACAGCTTAGGCTTTTAGTCAGCAAGAGATCCAGATGAAAGTGAATATGTAGGGCTGTGTGCCAGAGAAACCTTTTGTTTTGGAGAGGGAAGTCTCGGGGTTAGTGAATGTGCAGACATATTAAAAATATGAGATAATGCAGATAAATGCAATTTGACAAACTACATGTAGCAAAGAACTTTCTTCAAGGCAAAGATGATTCATTGAGGGATGGAAGTCAGGGGTTCAAGAAGTGATCGTTTAGGATTAAATGTAGGATTAAAATCAGATTGCCCTGAACTAACAAATACAATAAGCAAACAGTTTTTTGAACGTGAGTAAATGTATGCCTTCTTTGTTCTAAGTAATAAGGGGAAGAGTGAAGCCTCATTGAGAATAATTCTTCCTGAATGCGTGCACCGCTGAAACTACCCCAGCGCTGTCCCAGAAATGCCTGATTCTAAAGGAAGTTCCCTTATGAATTTTCCATATAAGAGCGAAAACTGGTAGATTTTAATATTTTTTAAATGATATTTATTTTAGGTTTTTATATGCAAACTCCTCTTAGTTTGCCAATATTTTAAACAAGTAATATTTGAATGTATATTTTTTCTTGATATTGAATACTCACTCCCTACATAAGGTTATTTTTGCACTTTATGAAAACCAAAGATTTAGAAACACAACTTGAAGTTATTGAAAATTGCTACAGTTTCGGTACTCTGCTACATTGTGATGACCTGTAAGAACAGTACTAACAAACAAACAAACAAACAAACAAAAAACTCCTGTAACTTTATACATTATTTGTTGTTCTTGACTCTAACATGTCTGTTTCCCCCCACTGGTCCCTAAAACTGGAAGGATGAACTTTCTATGCAGGATAAGGACCCAAACTGACCTTTTCTTATATTCTTTTTTCCTTTTTTCTCAAATGGAAGTAATGAATATGCAAAGCATTTGACAAGAAGGCCCCGTTTCCCCATTGAGTCTGGACAGAGTTTCAAAAGTTCACAATTCTATGTAATGTTCTAGGCAGTCACTATGTTGGTTGGAACTAGCATATGCTATCCAAACAATTTGTAATTTTGGGACCAGAATCTCAAGTTTTGACATTTTTTAACTTATAAAATGGGGTGACAATGTTGCCAAGGTACTTGGTATTCTTTTCACAACTTACAGATACCAAAAACACTAGAAAGAAATAATAAAAGTGGTAGAGACATTCATAATCTATTATCTATTTCAGTTCTACTCTCTAAAAGGATTTGTTTTATGTCTGTTGCTATTTAAGTACAACATAATTACATATTATGGATTGTACATACTGTTTTAATAGGGGTTGTTATTTAGGTTTCACCATAGCTATTTTTATTTGTTTCATTAGTGTGCATAAATACTTTGCAGAAGGAAGCTTTTTTAAGATGAAAAGATGGTTTTTAATTATTACAACTTTTTTTACTTGGAGCTGATTTTCATAATTAACACATATTAGAGTGAAATGCAATCATGTATTTTATGCTCACTGGAGTATACAAAATTTAACTTCTCTCAATGGGTTGTTTGTGCCGTAGCATTTTCACAATGGTCTTTGCACACTCTGATAATGGTAATATTATGTTAATGTGACAATCTATACAATATTTACCATCGCAAATGTTAGATCAATTTTTTGCAGAGTTTACACAATGCCACATTTATTTGATGAAAATGTCCACAGTAAAATTTCATTTTATCAATCCAAGAGGCAGATCAAGATGACTGATCAACAGGAGCAATTTAAAGGGCCGGGACCAGAACAAAGAGATACAGAGCTGTACTGTTGACACATACTGCAGGTCAGAAACTTTGTCTTTCTTCTGTACTTCTTAACTTTGCTATTGCAGGTGCTCACAAGTGCTTCACCAGACCCATTTTCTTTTCTTCCTGGGCACACAGCTGAACTACATCTGCCAGATTTACTTAAGAGTGACTTTGTTGCTTGCCTCCACCAGGCAGGACAAATTCTTTGTGTTCGGGATTTCAGTACATCCGGACCCAGGTCCCTGGTGAGAGGGCTGGGGCGCTGGGGAGGCAGGCACCCCACTGGAGTGGGGAGGTGGAGGGGAGCCTTACTGGGGGAGGGTGCAGTAGCTCAACATTTAACCCCCTCTCTAAACTACTCCCACTCCAGTTGGTCTTCATTAGAGACAAGACCTTGGTAAATAATCCAACAGAAGAAATAGATGAGGAAAGCAATTTGAGTCAGGCCCTGGACACACATATCCCCTAGGTAGGACCCAGAAAGACCTTGGAGCGGGCTATCGAACACAGGTCTGTGAAACCAACCGTGGAGACCACAATTGGGATTGCTCCAACACCATCATTCTCCACAAGACCTAGGAGCTAAAATTGTGCCGTGGAGAGGCCTCCAGCAAAAGCACAGCACACCCTCCTCTGGATAGAGGGAGAAGGGCCATAGAAATAAGGCAGCGACCTGAGAGCTAAGCAGCGGTCCATGAACAAGGAGACCAACCAGACCAACTTTCAATCAACATATCTTCCTTCCAGGGAATTTCTTCAACCAATGGCAGTACAGAAGAGACATACAGAATAGAGCGACTGGTTCTATCGGACCTCAAATGACCTTGGATGGGCTGCCCGATGCAAGCTAAGACTGGAAATAAGAGAAGCGTGGTCTACCGTGCCCCTGGAACACTGAACCTCACTCAGGAAAAGGACATTGCTCCAGAGGGGGGAAAAAGAGACTTAAGATCTAAATGGACCAACAAAAAATAAAGGGAAAGGTGAGGGAGTGGCCAGAGGGGGATGGGGGGGTATCCCCAA
>PVHY01001484.1:19557-156406 GCA_004024945.1 Uropsilus gracilis
AAAGAAAGAAAGAAAGAAAGAAAGAAAGAAAGAAAGAAAGAAAGAAAGAAAGAAAGAAAGAAAGAAAGAAAGAAAGAAAGAAAGAAAGAAAGAAAGAAGCAAGCAGTCTCTAACTTGCTTAAATAAGAAGGCAAATGTTCAGTACTCATAGTTGGGAAGGATGTGGACCTCCACCTGCACACTCACACATATGCACATAGGTCAGAGAAAGAGCTGCATGGACCAGGCCCTAGGAGGAAACTAGGGCTCTCCTTAGTCCCTGCCTGGCCTTGTTCTTTTTTATTTTTAATTATTTTTTTAGAGATTAGGTCTCGCCATGTTACCCAGGGCTGTCTTGAACCCGCGGACTCAAGTGATTTCTTATCCTCAGCCTCCCAGTAGTTTGGATTATAGGCACACGCCACTGTGCCTTGTTCTTTCCCCAGTGGACAAGAGAACTTCAGTCGCCACACCTGGTGCCACTTAGGTATCCCCAAACAAGAAAAAAAAAGAGTGACTTTGTCACTCAGCTCCAGCCCACTGGATGTGGTGCAAACTACTTCCCAGGTCAAACTCTAAAAACTTCTCAGCAATTTCCACCACATTCTTTCCCCATCTATTGACTTGATGCAAACAAGCCAGTGAACTTGGATGTCAAGACTGAAGATGGTAAAGCCCTAGGTGGGAAGGAGCATAAGTCCCCAAATAACCAACAATTAGAAATACCTATTAGGTTCGCAGATTGAAAAAGCAAACATGTATGATGTTTCAATCATTATACATTATTGAATGTGCTGATTATATGTCAGCTTGCATTATAACTAAAATATCTAATATAGTCTGTATATATTCCTTAGATTAGTACTTCTTCATTCACATGGAGGGAAGAAGAAAAGAGGTAAGAATATCATAACTTTCTAAGTACTTTTTATATCTGCATACACATGTCTTCTTGTACCCAGATTCTTATTCAGATCCTTAGTATGACATGCCAGATTGGGCAAGGTAGGTTAGGGAATGTTATGAAGTTTCTTGAACTGAGACAGGGAAAGGCTAACAAACTTGCTGCAAGTCACATAGCTAGGAAGCAGTGGATCCAGTATTCAGACATAGGTGGCCTACCCCAGCAGCCACATTTGAAACCACCTACTTACCATGGTCAGAGAACTTGGTTTTTGTTGGATTCCTTCAATATGATAACCTCTGGGTTGTCTCTAAGTGCACTTTGTACTTGGCAGTTTATCTGCAATAACACCCTAGTACTAATTTGCTATCTCCCATCCAGCCAACAAATTTATAACTTATTTCCCCTGGATAGAAGTGGATCTTGCTGTCAGGGATGGATTTAAGAGGCAATATATCAGGAAGACTATCACCGTAGACTTCAAAGCAGTGTCTATGACTTGTAAGCTATCTTGCTGCTGCTTCCTTAATTTCCTTGGTTCACTGAGAGTTGGCTGTAGAAAAAAAAGGAATGGCTTATTCCAGGACTAGAAGCATGTTGTCATAAGTGAGATGATACATAACCATTGGTAAGTTTTAGGGAACCAGGGGACCCTAAGTTTTAGGGAGTCAGGGTAGCACCCCCATACTCTTTAATGGGTGTGGTAGAGAGCTGTGTTTTAAAGATGTAGGTTTAAAACTACCATACTCAAGTTCAAGCAGAGTTCTACCACTGATAAGCATTCTTCATGGCCAAATTCTATCATTTATAAATGAATGGAATGACAATGGTGGTGGTGGTGGTGGTGGTGGTGGTAATGGTTATTTCATAAAATTTTGGGGGAGTTTAGTAAATTAATACATATAAACACATAGAACAATTTCTAGAAATAACAGCTATGGTTGTTAGTTTACAGACTTGAGCTAAACAGGTAAATATATCTGAAGGCCCAAAGGACTTTTTCTAATCTTGAGGACCCTTGGAAATATATCTTTTTAAAAATTTCAATTAAACAGCAAAGACAAACTGGACAAGGCAGCATAATAACTGGAGTTAGAAACTGCCAAAACTAGGTGTAAATCATGTCTCTGAGACTAGCTGTCTGATCTACAGCAAATTACATATATGTCCATTAGCCTCAGTTTCTTCACATGTAAAATGAATTAATAATGCAGAAGGTTGCTTTATATGTCAACCCTTTATATTTTCTTCTGGATATTGCTTATCTGTATGAACATATTTTTAGGGCACTATTAAGCTAAGCTTAGTTTTTGGTAAGTTCAGCAGTGCCATAAACTAGAAAAGAATAATGATGAGTTCATTGGGAAAGTATTGAATTTTTTTCTTTTTCTGGACTTCTTCAAAAGACAAAACAGTATCATCAGACTTTCAACTTTTCGCTCTTTCTCAACATCTTACCTCCCCATATGGAGTTACTGCCTAATTGACTCTATCTATGGCCACATATTTAGGACTACTGCCTTCATTACCCATAATCTTCCAACAAGAACACCAATTTTAGGTAATAAGAACAACAGAATTATAGTCATTCTTTATTACTTATCTTATGTGTTTGTCATTCTTTATTACTTATTTTGAATATTTAAAATATTATCTATATATATACATATTTGATTACTAAACAATAGTTCAGACCAAAAGAAATTTAAAAATTTCTTAGAGAAATGACTGGGGTGAAGGAAACATGGGATAAGTCAGTCATCATCTGAGTCCTGTTGAATGTGCTGATTTGAATGTTCATTCCAGGCAAAATTCACCTCCTTCTGAAAAACATTGGGACACACACTGGAAGAACTAAAGGGTCCTGCTGGGGAAAACACTGAGTCCTGCTGAGATTAAGTAGTTGAATCTTCAGCAAACTCTTAGCTGAGCTCTGTCTAGTGGTGACCATGAAAACAACCAGTGACTACTAGGAAGGGAAAGAGTGAGGACACAGCACCCTAGTGCTCTGAAGGTAGCTGAGATTCTCTTCTTGAACGAGAATACATACCATGGTAGCTTTTAAGTCTGGAGTGCTCACATAACGTCCTGCCGGGGTCATGTGGTCTCTTGAACCAACAGACAAGTTACAGAATGTCTTCCCCTTTGAGTTAGTGATAAAAAGATGATACCTCCAAATTTGAAATGAAATCTGTTTGTGGATGAATTTATTTGTGCAATGTTATTGGAGACTCGCATCTTCACAGGACAGCTTTCTCTTATTTTACTGGCAGACTTGGTTGACTCCTTCTACCAACTTTACTCTCCCAGTTTCCCCCAGGGAAACCAGTCTTGCTAAAAATTCCTATTAGTGATTTGCCACATTGTATACCTTCATCTACTCTCTGCAAAAGAAATGAAGAGAATACCAAGGATCCATTGTAGACTGAAAATGCAGTCTGGTCCAGGTTTGCAAGTGCCTTGATGTGCTTTGTTATGATTAAACATGTTACTACTCCTGTCAAAAGGGGAGAATGCATCATAAATCCACCCCAAGTTGATTTGTGTCTATTATATACTCCCTTTCAACACCATGTCAAGCACTTGCCTCAACAGTGGATAAATTCCAGAAATACAACTCCTGGAAAAGAACTCAAATACTTTTTAAAAATTTCCTTTTAATAAAAGGAAACTTAAAAGGCATTAGATGGAAACATAGCAAGCTTAATTTGTAGCATCTTTTGGTTCTGTCAGTTTAAATTAAGCCCATGATATCTGAGCACAATTTCCTATATTTAATAATACATAAAGCAAGATCATTAAAAGGTATCACACATGCTGAGAGAGAAGCTGTTGAGTAAAACACTGACTTTAATCTCTGCCTCTGTTGATGAAATGTAGTGAAACCAAGCAACTAAAAGCAAATAAACACAAAGGACATTAGCAAGGACTAGTCTTCATACTGGCTCTTTTTTTTTTTTTTTTTTTTTGAGTTCCAGACTTCCATACCCAACTACTTCCTAGACAGTTCCAATCGGAAGTCCTTTAAGTAGACTTCACTGTCAACATTCAAAACCAAACTCATCACTAACTCCTCTCCATAAACCCTGCCATGTTTGACATTTTAGAAATGAGAATTCCATCAGTCCCATAACCTGAGGGCCATCTTTTGACTTCTTCCTCTCCCTCAACATCACTGATTCACCCTACACATACACACATCACAAATACGCATACACACACTCAGCACAACACACACACACCTATCCAAGCAAGATCCTTGCCTATTGCTACCACTTTATCCGAATCATATTCACCAATGCAATAGCATGCAAACTGCTCTCTCTGCCATCACTTTTGCCCCTTTTAAATTCATTCTCCAGGCAAATCCAAAGTAAACTTTTTAAACCCCTCTCTCCAAATTAATAATGCCATTTCCTGTTCTCTTAGGTTAGAGTGGGAGTAAGTCTTAAATTTTCTTAATATTGATAAGCCCTGCTTCTGTAGTATCAACCTTCATTGCTCCCATTTCCTTGTTTTCTTTAAACAAGTCAGACTTCATTGGGTCTTTCCAACACATCATAGTAGCACACACACCCCATTCTGCCCACACCACATGCTAGTTGTTCACTGTTAGTCTTCCCGAAACCCCAGGTAGCCTGGCACTTCAAGTCTCTGAGTCTATCTCAAGAATTTTCATTGTATGCTAGATGTTGTTCTACCATAGGATACACATATTGTAGTGCCCATCTACTTACCTGCAGTTCCTACTAGACTGCAAATTCATTAGATTGAGGAATAGTACGTATCATGTTTACTTTCCAATCTCCAGAATCTAACACATAGAAAATGCCGAATAAATAGGAAGAGCGGGAGGAAAGAATAAAGGGAGGAAAAGGAAGGAACTGACATATAGCTGTATATGCATTTTAATTAGTCCTTAGGAGACAGTCTCCTTCTTGTGAACTTCAGAACAGGGATCGCTTTGGTACTGATGTAGCCACACTCAGATGTAGTAGGACAAGTCCTCTGTGATGTAATAAGTTATAGGGTCAGAGAGGAATTCCAGATACATTAAATCACTCACTCTGTGTTTGGGACCAAGGGCTTATAATGATAGATGATCATCCATACCAAATTGTAAGTTCTTTGAAGGCAAGATACATATCTAATTCATTTTAGAACTCTCAAGATAAATATTATAATTTTGTTTCCCACAAGGGTCTTTTTAATACATATTTGTAGAATGAGTCAGTGGAAGACTGCTAAACCAGAATTAGGTGACCAACAATGAATCCTCAAAGGCTTGTACTTTGGGCTCCCTCCCGTGGGTGGCTAATGAACTGGATTGTCTGAAAACATACATGTGTGCCAAGCACCTGAGTTCTCCACATACTGGCAGTAGAGTGATCCCAATTATTGGCAGTCACAGGGTGGGCAACAAATTGTCTGGACAATACAAGAAGTCAGATCAGTAGAAACCAGAAGCCTTGACCTCTAAATCTTCCAATAATTCCTCCCTTACACAAAATAAGCAAAACGCACCGATCCTCTTTCTATCTTTAGCAGAGTTCCTGGGGTGACTGAGACTGTGGGGTGAAAAAAGAATTGGGGCACATTGTGGAAGGCAGCTAGAGTCTATATGTTTAACTTAGCATTGCAGAACATTTTATTTTAAGCCAGTGCATAATTAGAGAGGCTGCCATGAAAATGAGCGGTTTTGTTTATTTATTATGTAAGTACGCCTTTTATTAAAATGACTTTGTGAAAATCTAATTGCCACTACAGTAATATAGTATAGCAGTCCCTTACATAAATACATGATTATTATGTACAGTCACTTATCTGTGAACGAGTTCTGCTACTACTTTCCTTAATTAAGGATACAAAAGGGCTTCTTCATCTTTGCATATTCCCTTGCTAGGACATTGATACTCATTATTTCCTAAGTCCAAACACCGAAACTGTGTCAAGAATGCATCCATCACTCGATGGGTACTTATAGTCAGCGGAATTTTCAACCCCGTCAGCACTTTCAGCAATTTGCAATTTCTGTATGTCTGACATGTGTTTTTATTGGTGAAGATCACTTTCAAATACCAAGATCATGAGAATGATTCTTCGGGTAGTCTCTACTGCAGCCTAATGTAATGACAGTAATTAACAGCCTGTGATTAGCAGCCACTCCAGAAAGTGTTTGAATGTTAATTTGCTTCAACTAATATGCAGCACTTCTGTGTAATGAGATCTAAACTATAGGTTCATAGGGAAAGCAAATTATTTTCCAGCATTTAATCATACAAATGATTCTTAGTTAATCACTTAAACAGTAAACCTCAATGCTCTAATAAGTGACATTTGTTTTTCTGTCATTCAGTTTATTATGGTATAGGCCAGAGCAAAGACACCATTTTTCTGAATGGTCAGATTCCCACTTGCCAGAAGCAGCATCACTCCAAAATAAGAACTTGTTATAAGAACAAGAACAAGGTAGAGGCCAGGAGTCAAGTCTGTGGGTGAACACAGAATTCAGAGAGAACTCAATGTCCACATTTGACTTTTCCGACTTTGAAGACATAAAGGCATTATCTTAACCTCATAATACATATCCACGGATGGAAGGGATGTCCTGTCCTCTTCCACACAAATATTCTGTTGTATCATGTCTGCCAAGATATTGGGACTAGAGGCCAATCATTAAGCAGGCAGTAACTACTCAAATCCTTATAGTTATAAGCTTAGATAGGAAAGCGAAAGTCTCCAGACCATGAATATATTTACTGGTGAACTGACTTCTTAAAAAATGTGCCCTCTCAACATTAACCTAGAACTGTTCAAATTACAATGCAAAGCCACTGATGGACAAATGAGGATTTGGCCCAGTTAGACCAACTGAGCACTAATGATACAGCATACTCTTCAAAAGATAGCAATATTAGTTCCAAAAAGTAAAAGAGAAAAACTGGATGGAGCCTCTATTTTTTGTAAACTAACCAACTTCACATTTACACTGAAAAGGTCCATCCTATCATAAAGGATGCTAAGTCATATTGTCACAAGATCATTCAAAAAATACGCATAAAAACAAACTGATTGGTCCTTAATGTTGAGCCAAAGGTGATCAAGTTTAAGAGAAGATACATCTATTTTTATAATGTTGGCTTTACTTTAATGTTAGGTTCTCATATTTCATAAAGTCTGTTTTCTCATCTTAGGTAACCATATGTTAAGTACACTTTCCCATTAAGAGTTCTCCTTGGGTAGTAAGAAATTTGTAGTTTGGTTTTAAAGAACAATTTCAGGGGTTCTCATTATCAGTCATAGTAGTTTTTTTTCTAAGAATGAGAATTAAATGAGATCCCTTTAGTGTAATCTGTTGGAGGTACCTCATCACACAGAAATTATCATTAAGGACAAACACTGAATATATTCTTGGTATCATACAAAAGACAGTTGCCTCCTGACCAGGAGTGAATGTCTGCCCATGGCATGTGATGTTGGACTTCTAGAAAGCTTCTTTTGTTAACCCTCCGGTGAAGGTTATAACCCATACTTGGACTTTTAGCCTTCTGACTTAGCAAAACAGAGCTTAAGTCCTTAACATAATCATAAATAATGTAATCTCAATCATTTAGATTTTAACATAAATGAATTCACCATATCTTTTCCTAGAATAAGTTTAATAACTTTAAAACAATACAGAGTGTTTGGGAAAGGAAAAAGTGAGTTTTTTAAGAAAGAAAATAGAGCAGAAAAAGGAGCTTGAAAGCTATGGGAGAAAAAATCCTGCATCCCACTTTAATATTTTGCCTAAAATTACCTTGGGCTACCTGACATTTGTGGGGCGGAGAATACATTAAATCCTGACATTTTCCAAACATCTCTCCAATCACTTATCATTGTGCTTGGAGACTGCCATTTAAGACTCATCAAATACTTCAACCTAGTAATTCTACTTTTATGAAATACTTTTAAGGAAATAATGATGAGTATGGCAAAGATTTAGCTAAAAATCTGTCCAGGGCATGATAATTTAAAATTACAATATATTGAAAAACCTTGAGTGATCAACAACTGTGGTTCATTTATATACTTGAGTACTCTGTGCAGGCACTACAATGGTATGGCAGAAGAATATTTAATTTGGGGGGAAATGACTCTGACTTTTTGATATAGTACAGTAACTACCTATGACCTCATTTTGCAGAGAAGTAGAAACAGAGATACTTTTTAAAAGAAAAGACAAATATCAATGAATGAAAGTGAAGTTGAAAGCAAGATGAAAGTAAAACTCACAAGTCAAATGTGACCTGGTAGTAAACTAAGAGTGAGGAAAGAGAGCTACATCCTATTGAGGGCCATGGAGATGGCCAACATGGCTTGTTGTCTGCTATAATAAGTCCAGACATTTTCTCATAAAATAATAGTGCATTTCTCATAAAATAATAGTGCATACCCCAAAGTAGACACTAACTATGTATAAGAGAATTCTTTTGATAAAGGTGTAACAGTTAACTAAAGGCTCAGGTATATGCTTCATGTTATGTACATATTAACCAGATCCAGTTATTAGCACTAGTGCATGTGAAATGCCTATCAGCCCCTCCACCATAGTCACTTATCTCTCCCCTCCTCTACTGTGTCACCCTATATACTTCCATTCCCTCCCCCATATTTTTCTCTCTCCCCCTTCTTGTTTGAATCATTTACCCTGAAAAAGCCCGTGTCTGCAAGATGGCAGAGTTTAAAAGCAATTATTGCACTGTTCGTAAACTAAAAATTATTCTCATTATTGTACATAGAGAAGATTTTAAAGTTACTTAATATAAAAGAAGCTTTGTTGACATCATATGCCATATGTAAGCAATGATACAAGATCTAGTGATAAGAGGATGCTTATATGTCCAGAGCACAGAGCAGAAGAGAATTTAAGTCAGAATAAAAGAAATGAACAGGATAAATTTGGAAAGATTTTTCAAAGAGTAGAAAAATAAGCACTTAGCTGCTTCCTTCCCAGCAGAATCTCATTGATGACCATTCCAATTTGGGTCTGATTTGAAGAGTGCCAGAATTTCTAACCATCTGCTAGTATTTCTCTCTAACATTCCTTTGGTTTTTCTTTTCCACTATCCACTATACATTTTCAGCTTGCCACTTACTTTTGTGTTCTAATCAAATTTCAACTCCCTTGTGTTTCTCAATTGTTCTTTACTTTAATCTTTTTTCAAAAACAGGTGGACTGCCAAATAATTCTCAAAGCTAAATGACAAAATAAGTGATCACATACATTTTAGATCTGATCATTCAGCCCAGCAAAAAAACCCTCTCCAAGCAAATCTCCACAGAGTTCTCTGTAAGAGTTGCTTTTTAACTTCCAGCCTGCTATCCGGTTCCTCCTTCTCACAATGTTTTACAGACCTGCAGTTCCCTCCACTCGTAGCTGCTCTGACACTATCATGAGAATCACCAGTGATATTCTGTAAATGCCAGCCAAAATCTATCTGCAAGAACATCTGCTCAACAGTGCAAAACTGATGTAATTACCAACCATCATCTTTTCTCCTCCTGCTGGGGTAACTGCTCCAAAGCATGACTTTTTGCCCTGAGCTAACAAGATCCAGAAACTCCCTGTTATGTACAAAACCTGCTGCTGAAAACCCTTGTAACTTCAACACAAATTATAACCCAGCCTCTCAACTACAAGCATAACTAACACCCCTGTGCCTTGGGGTCTCAGAGAATCTTGCTCAAAACCTGTGAGTCTGAGACCTCATCCTCTGCTCCCTACTTGATTTTGTCTATTATAAATGGTCTTCAAAAGAATGTGATCAAGAAGAAGAAGATACATTTACAGCTCTAATAACATTGTTTTAAATGTGTAACTGTGGAAAAGAATAATTAAATGTCAAATGTCTGAACTGAAACTGAAGCAGCGTGAGAAAAATATCTTTATTGAGCATCTACTATTTGCAAGGTGCTTCCCTGAATGTTTTGTGTTTGCAATTTTATTTAACTGCAATTTTTTAAATTCTGGCAATCAAGAAATTGCCAGTTTAAACATTTAGGTTGAGGGGAACTTAATTTGAACTCTGCTTTCTAATAATGTGGAGAAGTTTAACTAATGATAGAGGAAAGAAGTAAATTCTAAGGGAATGAGTGTGAAGAGGCCATGTAATTCAGAGTATAACAAGAAGCTGTGGACCGCTCAATAGATTTCTTACTCCAAGTTTTAATTTCTAAGTTTACAAAGTGAGGGAATTGGATTGCCAGAATTCTGATGTCACTAGCAGTTCTAAAATCTCATGATTCTTTCATTCTACAATTCTAATTTCATTTCAAATATTTTGAAAGATAAACTTATTCAACTCCTTTTGAGTTCCTCTTAAAATTCATTGTGAGGTTGAAAACAAATAAAACAAACTAACCCTGGTATCAGAAGGACTGGGAATGAGATTCTAATAAATTGCTTTGTTGAATTGCTTAATGGTCTGTCTTTTAAGAAAAGACTGATCATGTGAAATTCCAAAATGTATTAAATTATGTTGAACTGAAATAGTAAAAGTAATTCTATGTCCAAGTAGAATTATGGTCATAGGTTATTTTTTGTTTTTGTTTTTTTGAGGATGTAGCATTTTATTTTATTTATTAACTTTATTTTTTTATTGATTGCACATATATCTGTGTGTGTGTATATATATATATATATATATATATATATATGACTGAGATCATTCACAAGTGATAAGGTGATGGAAGAATTATGATCATTGTTCACAGACAATATTTAAAATGGAAAATAAGGATACAGCCTCTATCTAAGATTCTTAGAGAACATTTTATTTGTACTTTGCTGGATGAGAACAATTCTGAGTCATGTGGGTATTGGGTATAAAAAGGTATTTGATATCAATGGGTGGAACATTGCCATTTCATCATGAATCATCATTAAAGAAATCTTTGTCATTCTACCTTGAATGTTTGTGGTCACTTGAATGTTTGTGGTCACATGAAAACCACTAAAAACCAATAAATAATTCATGAAAGATTGTGATGTTTACATTTTAAGTCCTAGCACTATGACAAGCACTTGACTGACTGGCAAGTATCTCAGTGTAGTACAGATAGCTGATTCATTAAGACACAGAAACAGCAGACAATGGAAATAAGCGTGAAACAAATGAAATGCAGGCAGAGGGGAAGGTGAGGCATAAGAAGAAAGGGCAGATGCAGCATCTCTGCAGTAGAATCTTCTGAGGATGCTTTGCAGAGGAGCAAAAATAAAGTTTAGATGACGCTTACAGTATTTCCACCAAAGTGCACATTCACCACAATTAATCAGAGTGCCTAAATACATCAGGCATGATAGATCATCTGCCATATTTGTAAATGTCTGACATATGAAGTGAAGTGTGTGTTTTTGTTTAGCAAATTCTACTTTTTCATTATATGAATACATTTATTTCACTGACGTTAAGCATTTCTAACATAATAAGTTTGTAGCTTTCATTATTTATTAAATTCTGATTTTTCTAATCACATTAATGCTCCACATTCAAAAACCAAATCTCCTACTATACTTATGTTTCTAAATGATTATCAACAAAAAAAGAACAACATATACACACAAAGTAAATTCCCCAGAAAAAGAAAAGTGAAAAATCTATTACTGAGAACTACAGTGGTTTTCTCCAAAGATTGACCCTTAATAAGTTCCATACTAGCCTTTTACATATATCCTACTGTATATTTAAATGCTCAAATGACAGTGTCCGTAAGAGTAATGCTACCCCACTGGAAATCATTGCCCCAAACAGAATAGGAGCCCACTTCTCAGTCACCCTGGGGATAACCAGAATCATACCAATCATGTACACTAGAAGGCCTTCCCTGTGTTTTATTGGAATATTTACTCAGTTGCAAGTCAAGGACTAGAATATCTTGAGAGTCTTCCCAAACTCATGTAAAAAGAAAGAAAATATATACTTAAAACCTACTCTGTTCCAGACAATATGCCAGTGTTCAAGGACAGAGAATAAGATTCCTGCTCAATTAGCCAGATTTGAGAATCACTTATCTAGAATAATCATGTCATGCCAAATCCTATCAATTGCTAGTAACTTCTAGGAACATATTTAAGCTTCTGGGATCTCTCTAGGACTCAGTAGAAAAGTTGTTGGACTCAACTAAATTTGTCTTCCATGCACCTAGTAAGAGAGAACCATAGTACTCTTGTCTCACATCTGCCCTTCCTCAGCAAGAATAAATTCACATATAGGCACATATAAAGTTATATCCTCAAAAAACAGTGACTTCTAAACAGAAAAGTACCAAACAATGCTGAGCAGTGTTTCTCAAAGAAAAAAACATGAACTATCTCAGAATTTCAGGGAGCAGAAGAGGCAAAGATCTGTAATTTTAATTAGTTCCTCAAATGATTTTTATGACTGTAAGTGTATTAAACCATATAAAAGGCTCCTGAGGAAGGATTTTGCCCAGAAAGTTTGCTTAACCTAGAAGTATGGTCTTTCTGGACCCAGAGTTAGTGTTGAGGTCAGTATTTTCAGTTTCAATTCCATAAATGTAAATTTCTTACTTCTCCTATGGTTGATCAATCTGCAAGTGCTCAATTCATGCTAAATCTAAGCCCAACCCTTATTCTAACCCCAACCCTTTGAGTGTACTTCTTACCGGGGGGAGAGTGACCCATGCAAAAAGCAGGTGCTCTTTCCTAGGTTCACGTTGGCACTTTCAGCCAAAATCAATACATTAACAATATATCTCTGATGATTTTATTTACATAAAGTTATGTTTCAAATTCAAGATGAGAGCAAAGGGAATTGAATTCCTTGAGGGTTATTCCTACCTTTGTACCAAAACACGTTCCCATGTCCCAGGCTCAAATAAGGCCAAATACATGGAGATACATGTAGAATCAGAGCATTTGTGACCAACTTTTCCACTTAATGACTGCTTTCCATGTTACTAATCTACCATTGTGTTGTTTTGTGTGACATTAAAAGATTGCCTATTTTATTTCTATTCCATAATAGATTGGCATATTTGAGGGAAATATTCTAACCTTACTCACAATGTATTTGCAATTCTCTTTATAGTGACATCAGCTTGATTTTGAAGTTTGGAAGTGCATCTTACTTAAGGTCCATCAAGCAATTATGTTGACTTGTAGTAATACCTGTTAACTTTGAAGATGGTAAAACGGTAATTTTCAGAGACACTAGATTGAGAAATATATAAATATATAATTTATCTGAGAAATATATAAATATATAATTTCTCTATGTGTGTGTGTGTGTGTATATATATATATATATATATATATAAAGAGTGGCATAATAAAATAATGTTTGAGGTTGATATTAGGGCAAATATAGAGATCAAGAGACCGGAAGCACTTACCATTGACCAACTCAATTACTATTGTAGTAATTTCTAGATGGGATAATTAGGACAGAAGAAATGAATAGGAAAGGTCATACTAAATAAATGAAGTTTCAATAGGAATTGGATATGAGCTGATAGAAATTAGGAGCTAAAGAAAACAGAACTTTTGAAAATGACCCAAAATTGCTTCTAGAGAACTGCAGCTCTGTTTAGGCCAATAGGGAATATGAGGAGCAAAGGTCGTTTACACATTTCAAGAGACACCTTTTCAACAAGTCTCCTCTGAACTTTGAATTTTCCACATCTAGTTTTTACTAAGGAGTTAAAATTAAATTTAACACTTCCATGAGGGCCTGTCCAGGACAAAAGAAAGAAGAAAGGAGAGAACGAGAGGAGCAAGTAGGGGGAGAGAGAAAGAAGAGAGGGAGAGAAGGAAGATGGATAATAAATGCATAAGCGTACTTTTCTTCCCCTGGCCCTCCCACGTCTTATCATTACCAGCTTATATATAATTACATAGGAGTAAATCATTCCCTGACTTGTTCATTCAGTGCTTCATCTTGACCTCTAACTTCATTTCTATCCATTCTATTTGCTCTGCTGTGATGTCATCCTCTGAGGCAGCAACCCCTAATATTCATACTTCAGAAAAAGGGCTTTCCAAGAATGAACAAAACTGGACTCTGTCAGGAAGATAATGCAGTAAAATATGCTTCTGGAAGGGAAATTTCAAACCCCAAAGCTTTACATACATAATAACAACAGAGCCTGCTTAGCATTTGGGCTAATTTAGCTCATTCTCTGATTGCTGGGACTGAGCTCTCCTCAGCTGCTGCACTTTGCCAGCATCCATTAGGTGTAATATGCTGGCTAACGTCTTTGTGGTGCCTGGGAGACCTGCTGAAGAGCTTCAGGTTGTACACGCACAAAAGAAGGCTATCCCAGGGGATGACTTTCTTCCTGGAACTCTTTGGGGTTTGGCCTTTCTGAAGAGACAATATCTTTACCTTACCTTCCTCTTCACTGCTCACTCTTCTAGTGTCAGCCATTTTTATGTATCAGCTGCCCTCGCATAGTACAGCAACCTGACCTGCATAGAGGAGGCAAACATTTTCTACTGGGTTTGTGATTCTGAACTGCTGGGACAGAGGTGGAGCAAAGTTCCAGAGCTGTTTGGCTAAAAACCAGAGAACATCACTATGGATGACATTTTTCCTACTGATACTCCTAACCTTTAATTAACAGTTGCAAACTCCTTACTCCATAGTCTTTTTCCACCTAAATTTTAGCTTCTGTCTTATTTATTCAATTTTATTTTTTTACTAACTAGAGTATATATCTTCCTAACTGAAGGTATGGTCACAGCTGTGCACAGCTGAAGGGTCCATATTAATCACAATGGAATCTGATATCAAGTCTAGATCCCCACAGCCTAATCCGTTTACCAGTGGCCATATTACCTGCATGTGCAGGGAACTTCGAGGAAATTGGGTTAATACAATCACTTAGTTCCTCAAGCGTTTTCAAGGGTATACTAAATTTTTTTCCTTTAAAACATTATTCTAAATCCCTGTGAAACCCTCAATATCCATTTTATTTTTCACCTCCTGACTCCTTTTAAGTAAAGGTGTTTGATGAACACTCAAACCAAAGGAAGTGAAATATCTCCAGAATAAAACTTAAATGGCTCCATCTATGGCAAAGGAACTTTAGGCCATGGACTTTGGATTTTTCAAAATGCTTGACCAAGACCTTTCTATTGTAAGCTTATAAATCAAGTCACATTAATCTGGCATAATTAAACACCTAATTTCTTGAACTCCCTTGTTTTGCACCAACACTCACCAACCACCTTCTGATAGTGATTTGACTATCTATAGAGAAAAGTTGAGTATATTGTCTAGATGTGAAATATATTCATTCTGGGGATGGGCACATTTTACTATCAATAAAACTAGCAAATAGAAGCTATAGTTGTACCCATCAATCACATGAGCTTGAGTACCAGGAACTCAGTCCTGAGATGAGACACTCTTGGTGTACCAATAAAAAGCAAATTTTTAAGCTTGCAAAACTGAGGATTAGACCATGTAAATCCACCAAAGTGTTAAACATCACATTGTGAGCCCTCTTGGAAACCACCCACTTCTGAGGCAGCCACATGCTTTACAGAGCTGCATTTGCCCTGAGTGGTTGCTTTTATGAAATTCAGCTATTCAGACAGGAATTTGACAACATTTGGTATTCACATTTTGTGGAATAAAGTCTTTCCTGAATTTATAGATCAATTGTCAGGGATGTGGTCCTCAGGTATAATCAGTGCCACTTGACTGTGTTAAGTATGTTTCACAATTCCAGACCAATGACAGCAGTTTTCTGCTGCCCATTTGTTCTGTGGTTCCCATAAATGAATGACTTCTGTCAAATCTTCTTGTCCTCCAGTAAGCCACTATTAAATTTCATGTGCCACTCCTTCCGTTCATTGACTAGGATAGGGTTGTCCATTTTTCAAAATAAATGATGTTGTGTTTCTCAATACTTTGCATTTTTAACCAGATGGAGAAAAAAGGCCTTTAAAAATACCCCTAAGTACTTCTAGTGACACATGATTAACCATTTGACCAACAACCCAACATACCACTTCTTATGTGAGAACAGCACCTCTGGGTGTCTTGATGGTATGCATGAAGCTGAAAGAAGAAAATATGTTAGTCAAGATGCCCTAAACCAGTCATCATCAATTTTGTCTGTTTCACATAAGCATCATTTTCCTATAAGAAACTCAAGACAATAAACACTTAGTTTCCTTATCTTTTCACTTCTGAATTCTCAGACTTTAGCAATGCCTGGTATTTAACTGTTATTTAACAAAGTCAATATTTGCTGATTAAGTTCACTGAGTTATAGACTATCTTGAATTTTAGTTTTCTGTTCATGATTTTTCTTCTGTATTCTCACTTCTTTTTCCCTTCTCATCTTTAAAATGTTCCTCATGTCACTTCATGTGGTAATTGTATGCTTTTCTTTCTCCTTGGGAATACTTAGAAGTACATAAAAATCAAAATAATAAAGAGTTAAAAGTTCCCTTAGAGAATTGGATCATTGTAAGATCCTAAATGGTGTATGATTAGAACACACCCATACACTGTATATTAGTTATAAAGTCTTTTCTTTCTCATTGTAAAATATAACAGTAGTATAAATAATTATTTATTTGCATAGTGCTTTTTGTTTATATATTTGCATAGTGCTTTTGGTTTTTCCATAAACAGTCTCTAATCCAATGCTTTCAAGAACTATATGACTGTATCTATTAAAATGAAGATAAGTCATTGTTGTTTTTATTTTTTGGTAAAGATCCTGGTGTTCATCCTCTTCTTTAAATCTTTAACCTATTTTGTCTCTCATCTCATTTTCACCACTTCTGATAGAAAAGTTACAATTTTAGCATTGCTTTTTTAGATATTATCACTATGTTTCTTGGCTTCAAGGTTTACATCTTTAAAAAGCCTCTATATTTATGACTATGTCATTGGTTTATATTTCAAAAATAAAGAAGAAATGGCTTAGCAAAGAGTGAAATTAGAACTCATTATGTTTTCATGTTATGAATAAATTCCAGAAGCTTTGTATGTCAACGTTCATTACACTTACCTATTCCTTCAATACTCCACGCTTCACAATTCGACACTACACTAAGAGCTCCATGGTTTCCAGTAGTTATAAAACTCAGGAAAAAACCTAGTATGCTACAAATTTATTTGTCCTTCTCACTTCTCAGATGACCTTATAAATCCACATATACAAAAACCATCTTAACTCCAAGGTTGTCATCTCTGAAGAGGAAATCTAAGGTTCCAGTACAAGTGATCAAATCCATTGTCATCTTTGCAAAGCAGTTCCCTTAATGTTCTTCTCTTTCCCATTGTGGGTTTCAATGTTTCAATCACTTAGTTGAATAAAACATCATTTACCATTGACACCTCTGCAGAATTTATAAGTTGAGGATTCCTTATATTGCATGTACCTTTATATATCAGGCAACAAATTCTCATCCATGATAAGAATTGGAATTAGAATGTAGAATATCAGAATGTTAGAAAGTGAAACATTTCTACCATTCAAAGGGGACTACAATCACAAGGCATGTCCTATGACAGCTTATCCTTCCTGCTAGATTCTCTGGTCACACTCAGCACACTTAATGGGGGATTAGACCAGGGTAGCACAGGGCCACCATAATGTATATCAAGCTGAGTTTATAGAAAGGGTACATCTGTGCTTCATGGGGTCTTCATCTAGGTGCTTTTTTAACAGCAATTGTGGTGTATTTATATAACTGAACTTATATTTCTTAGTTGTGAAACAGGACAAAGCTAGGGGAACCAAAATTCACTTTGGGTGGGTTCTCAATCATGTGGCTACAACTACAATTGTTGTACATGACTCAAGCTCAGGGTTTAATAACATCAGAGTTTATTTACAAGAGGAGAAAGAGAGAGATAAGTTAGGAGAGAAGATAGTGCTAGAAGCAGAACCAAAAGCAAAAGCAATGGTTCAAAGGTCAAAGGTCTTAAAAGTCATGAAGGTCTCTGCAAAGTTGTACCACAGCAAACAACGGTAATCCAAAGGTTGAGCTGGGCAGGAAGCACCGAACTTGAGACTGGTCAGCACCAAAGGCAATAGCACCAGGGGTTAGTGTTGGAGTGCAGAGGCAAGGCATAGAGCCAATGGTACTGTTCAGCACACAATGTCAGAGGCAGAGTAGGAGGTCAAGCCTGTGAAGATGTGGTGCCAGAAGACAAGATTACAGTGCAATGAAGTTCTTCCCAACTAATCTGGCTGTCTCTCCAACTGCCACTTCAAGCTTCTCTTCAAGTCCTCCTCCTCCAACTTCCTTTATTAACTGTTTGGAGCCTGGCTTATATACTCTTCAGTGTACCTGCCTTTCAAGCATGATTGGTCCTCTTTTGTTAATTGGTACCCAGGGAAGCTCTGATCAAATTGTTCCGTTTTTAATTCCAGCTATTTGATTGGTGCCTGTTGAACTACACCAGTGTGCCCAACTTGACCTATATTGAGTGTGGGCTTGTTATATACTCTTTTCAGGGTGCCTGCCCTTCAAATCCGATAGACGGGTATTAGTTGATTGACACCCATGGAGCTCCAATCAGACATTGCACCAGTGTGCCCAATTTGATTCATACTGGGCTTTGTAACTGAACACTAGGATCTAAAGTGGGGCAGGGAGGAACTCCAAATCCCAGGTGTTTGATTGGTGCTGGTTTTAAGCTCCAGTCAAAATGTTCATTTTCAAGCCAATTTTCAATCCCATGCTGGTACATTTTCAATCTCATACTTGTTGGGTTTCAAAACTAAACAGAAGGAGCCTCCCTTTAGCACTGGTGCAAACTTGAACCTGATTGGTCTGTGAGAACAAACTTGAACATCTGATTGGTCCATTTAAGATCCTGGAGCCAGATATAAAATGGAAAAACCTAGCCGCTGCCTAAACTAGACCTTCACAGGTCAGGCCCGCAGATTGATGGGCTCCAAGGAACCACAACCAGAGCCTACCTTAGTGGGGCTATAGGTCAGCGGTGCATGGTACCTAACACCAGGGCAGGTTTAACAGTCTAGGGGGCCTTGCTACAGTTGCGCTTGATACCCAGCAAAGTCGATGCTAAGAGAAAGTTCAATTCCTCAATGTTTTTATTCTATCTTAAGTACTACAATTCCACATAAGTAAATACGTTGACTTATTTCTCATCTGACACCTACTACTTACTTTTAATTCTCTAATTTTCAGTGTTGATCCAAAAGCTTCCCTGACAAGCTTAATAACAAATGGGAAAAGACAGAAACTTGATGTCCACATTCTTTTGCTCTGTGTATAAATTCCCTCATCCAGAGTCCCCACCAATGACTATTTTAACAACCATCACTGTTTATTTACAAAGCATAACATGCAAAAGATGGAATTCTAGTCTCTCTTTGCTACTATGCAAAGAGAAAAAGAGATACTGACTATTATTAAAATTCTGAAAGATACTGTTTTGTCCCACTGAAATCAGATAATGAAACCAACAAAGCAGGGTACTTAACTAAACTTACAAATGGGTGCTGCTGGTCCTTTAGTTTTTTTTTTTTTTTTTAATTTATTTATCTATATGCCCTGGGGGTCCTTTAAATCCAGCCACTCATCAGGTTCATTTCTGCCCCTGCCAGCTGTAGTAATCCCACACTATCTTAAAAAGAGACAGAAACAAGTTTTATTCATCAAAAGGACAAAATAGACAAGAGTCACTGATTATCCCCTTTGATTATCTGACTGCACAGTTCAGTCTCAAGTCCAAAAAGCTACCCATGGGTCCTTTAGCCACATGCATCCACAAAATGGTGGCTGTCCCACCTTGAAGACAAATGAAGAAACCAAGATGGCATCATCGATTCTCCTCCAAAGGCACAGCTATTCACTTCAGGCCAAAAGAAGAAACCAAAATGGCATCATTGATCCTTCTCCAAAAGGCACAGCTCCAGCATTCTTTTCACTTCAACACTGAGTGGACTGAAACCACCAAGACTCACTTGAAACAAGACAAGCAACCACTTTAGGTGTCTCACAATGAAAATAGCAGTACTCCAAATTCTCTTCAGGTCCCCAGACAATTCCCAAGTTTTGCAGTTTCAAAGTTAAAGCCACTTTCTCAGTACTGAATTTCCAAATCAGTTCACACAGGTCACAAGTTGCTCCAAAATCTTTCCCCAGGCTCTTCACCAGCCCAAGATGGAAGCCCACAGCATGGCTTCCTTGCCTACCCCACTGCTGCACATAACAGCAACAGCTCCAAGACCTTTAGCCACCTTGCTGCCCCTCTGCTCAATCTGTTCTCCAGCTTTTTCTCACTCTCCAGCCAAACTTCTTCTTAAATCCCCTCTCTGTTCCTCTTGCAAGAAACCTTAGCTTCCTTCTCCAAGTCTCCACCCACCAGGGCAAAATGGTTGCCATACAAATGCATTCTTACCATGCTAGGGCCATGGCTCCAGTTTCACCACATCACCCCTATCACCACACTTGCTTTTAGAAAGTCTATTGGATGACTCTGTTTAACTATTTGGTAGACTATCCCTCCCATTGGTCACCAAATAATTGATTCTCCTTCCTCTGGTCTATTGTTCCATTGAACCTTATATTTTCTTCCATCTGGACTTTTTACCTATCCACATAACTACTGAGCTTCACTCCAGTTTCTTACACAGTATGTATTTTCTAAGCCCAGATGGTGTCACTTCTTTGCTAGAAAACTTTTCTTGGCTTCTCAAAGTCATAAACTCAAATTACTAGACATGGGAAGCCAGTGTCTGAGCTTCTGATTTACTCTGATTTTCTGAAGATTCTATATTGCTCCAATACCTCCATCTCTGTGCTGTTGCATGTACTGCCTTCTCTGTTTACTAGGTCCTCTCCCTCCTCCCCTATCTGGCCATATTTCCTTGCTGTTAAGTGGCACATTTTAATGTTTTTGCAATGGGGAGAATTTTACAATTGCTGTCAAAAGAAAACTGCTGGATTCTAGGCACACAGTCTTAGAACATGGCAAGTGTGAGATCAGTCTTGCTTAAAAAGTACCTGTTTATCTGATTACGACCTTAATTTTTCATTGACCACGCTACAAGTAGGTGGACTTTATTTAAACGTGTATTCTTAATTGTCTAGAAAGCATCTTCAAAAAGTTGATATTGTGATGTAGCATTGAAAGAAAAAGTTACTGGAAACAAGGAGAATGCCTTGTGCTTGGCAATACAACTGAAGGCATAAAGTTGATGGATTAAGCAAATTGCGCTTTAGAATTGCCAAAACTAAGAGAGGTTGGTGTGCTTGATCTATGGATCATGAGAGATTGTCTTTCAAGCACCAAATATCAGAAGGCACATTTTCTCAATATGGAGAAAGCAAAGTTGCAAATTTAGAGTATAAGAAAGTACATAAATACATGGTATTAGTGAGCTTTATTGTGTGTTTGTTTCTTCCTTTGTCTAATGTTTTCTTCTTTTGTCTCCAATCTGTTATTTGACTAACTATGATATCTCAGATCCAAGGAAATCTCATATTTATGTCCTAGGCATTTCCATGCATCCCTCTAATCCTTGCAACCACAGTCTGAGAGGATACCTCCTTTAATAGATGGGAAATTTGGTTCAGGCTTATTAAGTCAGTTGCACAAAGCATCTAGTAAGAATAAGCAGTGAAGTGTTTGAACTTGGCTGAAGTCTAACTCCAGTGCCAACGTTCTTAACCTTTATGCTTCATGCCTCCCCACTTATCCCTAGCACATTAGTCACTATTGCTCTGTTGAGGATGTATTGGCTTTGACTTCAGGATACCTCATTACCTGAACAATTTGACCTAATGGTCAATAGGGTGGGTCCACTGACCCTATAACACTTAGATATCTTGAGCTTAGTAAGTTCCAATGATAAAATCAGTTTCAAAGAAAGCTACCATACTCCCATTGCTCTCATTTTCCCCTGTGCCTCAAGCACCTTGAATAAAAATTGAACATTGAGAAAACTATGGTTCAAAATACTCTGTTTCACTAGCAAATAGTTTGGCACATATATACTTTTCCATGACTCTTTATCCTTAAGAAACAGAATTATAATTTGTTTCTGAATAAAACTGAAAGAAATATGGGTGTATACCTCTATTTTACTCTATGGGTCTATACCTCTATTTTACATTCATTGTACTCAGATGTGGCTTCAAGGAAAGAGTTTCTCTTTGGGACTACATAAAACTTATTTTTCTGTTCATTTCTTCCCTCTTTCTCTTACTCTCTCAACAATCAAAGCCATCAGAGAATAAACTCAATAAATCCCCATATCCGTAGTTTTACCCCCTGGAATATTTTTGACACCCACTGCTCTTCTAGGGTCTGGCAGATGAACTGGGAGCTCTAAGAAGAACAGCCATGTTTCCCATCCCTATCACTGCACACCTCCCTAGGATACTTGCTTTCCTAACCCAGCTGTCCCCCAAAGTGATGTGGTGAGCAGCTGTTATTGACTCTAAAAGGGGAACAGGGTTCATTCAGGAAAGGCAAAAAATGACACAGACAAAAACCAGTTTCGTAGACTGAAACTTCAGAGCTACTTGAAACTGAATTCCAAGTCTTACTGAATAAAATTTACCATTTCACATACTAGAAGCAACTATGACATCTTTGGACTTTATCTCCATGAAATCCTTCCATCTTTGATTGAGATTGATAAAAATTATCTGTGAAATTTCATTTCTGTTTGGGTATTAAAAAGAATGAGCATAATAAACACAACTCATTTTTGTGGCCAGAGAATTCCGACCTTTATTGACTTCTGAAATGTTAAACTTCTTAGTACCCACAGTTTTTGTTTCAGTATGTATAGCATTTATACTTCAAAGTGGAAGTGGGAATAAATGCATTCCTTTAGAAATGAGCCAAACTGACCTTCCATGAAAATCCTAAAGGACATAGGACCTATTCTAAAATTATATTTCAAACTTTGATTCATCTGAATTTTAAATACCTAGATTTAACCTTTTATCCTCTCATTTTGAGGTTTAACCACTATTTGGTATTTATGGAAAATAGCTCTAAGTTAATGAAAGAGAATATATACCATTAAAAATCTATATTCTGATTAGATTTATAGAGCATAATTCAATAATTTTTTATAAAGCAATAAAAACACTTGCCAACTCTCATGAAAAACAACCATATGTTTTGGTTTTAATAATGAAAATGTTTTATAAATAAGCTCCAATTATGGTCTGTATTATTTTAAAAACTCTGAATCTTTTCCTCTTCCAAATATATTTTTTCTCTATTTTTTGAGGCATCCTTAATAATTTACATGTAAATTTATAGCATTTCCAGATTTAGTCAGATGGGGTTTTTTCTTAACCACAAAAGAAACATTCTAATTTTTTTCTCTTTTAGTTTCCAGGGTGCTTTAAAAAGACATTTATCATTAGATGATTAATAGATCAATTATGAAGGCATTTATCCTTACATGAACTACTTTTATCCATGGATTTCAAAGCAAATTAAGCTGTAAGCATGGATTCTTCTATCAAATTCAGGGACAGAGTCATTCTAGGAATTAATATGCCCATTTATATTATATGAAAATTAAACTTTTAATGTATTTTATAGTACTTATGTGTAAGTGTAAAAAAACTATCAAATTCTTTCTGGAAAACAGCTTGGCAATATGTAAGTGCCTTAAGAAATTCTTATCCTTTGACCCAGAGTCTATCAAAAGGGCATAATCAACATGGCTTACCACAATTTCTATATAAAACTGTTTATTACAGTGTTATTTATGATAGTGACAAATTGGATATATCATCAACATCCAATGATCTAGGCCTAATTAAGCAACTATGGTCAATCTATCTGATGGAAACTCTACAACCATTAAAATTTACATTTTAAAGAATATTTAATGATATGAAGTAGTTATGATAAAAGTTAATTTTTAAAAAGGCAAAACCATATATACTGGTTTTTAAATTTTTCCAATATTATAGTTAATACATTGTAAATGAGCAAACATTGGAAGGCTATACACATGAAATTATTAATCTTGATTTTCTTTTAGTGGCAGGATTATGAGTGATTTAAAAATTCCCTGACTTAAAAATTCCCTTTTTTATTTTTTATGTTTTCTACAATGGACATCTATCTTTATCATCTCGTAATTAGAAAAAAATGCTATTATTTCAAATATTATGACATATCTAACAGAAAGAATAAGTTAAGTGACACTAAGAAAATAATTTGCTGACTTTAAAAGTTCTTTCTATATAAATAAAAATTATCTCAAAATATTTTGTATAAAATTATAGCACAAATATTTATGTTCTACTATGCTAAGAAAATTTGTACATTGTAAAGTATACATAAAAAAGAAATACTAAGAAAATGAGACTTAAGACAGAAATAGGAATTTGTATAAGACTTAAAAATCTATGTACCCCTAACTTCTCCCCATAGGAAATCATGACTAGAAGGTGTACTATAGCCTTCATTACTTTCTCCCTATATTTTTCAACTTCTATATGTGCTCATGACAAAATAGAAGTATCTAGTGAATTTTAGCAATTGTTATTAATAATTGTTATTAATTGTTATTCAAAGTATATACAATATATACAAATTATACATATCCTCCTTTGCAAATTGCTCTTTTTCAACCAATTCTATGGTTTTGTATCAGAGATATAGATAGATCTAATTCATTCATTTTATTTTTTAAATTTTTTTTCTGAAATGACAATAATTCATTTTAATCACTGTGTGGCATTATTTCATATTATGATTTTCAACGTATTTTTCTATTAATAATTATGATACTATTCTATATTATGGTTTTACAATTTATTTTTCTATTAATAATTGAAGGTATATATGTTGCTCCAATTTTTTGCTATTTCAACACTGCACTAAATAGTTTCACATATTAATCCTATACATGAACAAAAGCTTCTTTACCATATATACCTAAAACTTTACGTTATTTCCTTTCACACATCCAAATGTGTGATGTGTTACACATTTGTTATATGTAACAGGAAATATACGTTTTGATCTGTATATTCCTTTATCAAGCAACATTTAAAAAATTATGTTGTCACTGAAACCTCATGCTGATGCTGACTCTAACTATAAGTCAATTTCTTAGCTTTCTGTTGTTAAGTCTTTTAACAGATACCACAACGTCTTAATCATCATAGTTTCATAAGAAGCTTTACTATCTTCTCCGATGAATTCTATTTTCTAATAATGTTCAAAAGTGCTCTAATGTTCTTTGAGTCATTATTATGCATGTAAATACAGGGTCAGGAAAGTAAGTTCTTTTCATCCTGTTTGTGAGGAAACCCATTTCTATCTGCAGCTTCCTTACTGAGAGCAATTCCCTCTGGGTAGCAATGTTCCATTGTCTTACATGGAGCCTCAGTACTTTCAGAGGAGATGGGAGCTTTCAGAGAGGTGTGGCCATAGAAGAGTCTCAGTACTTTCTTGCAAGCCCAGTCTGCTAAATCTTAGAAAATTGACTTAACTTTTATCTGTATTATTTATTTTATTCAAGGTTTTCTTCTTTAAAATGTCTTTTTATTTAGGCAAATGCAGTTACATAAATAATTTAGAATGTTAATTTTTATATCCTCCCACTCTCCACTCTACAGAACATTTCAGTATCCCTACATCCCTCTTAAACATGATCATTTACTCCACAGTTAAATTTCCAGCTCCTCTAAATAGCTTTTTGGATTACGGGCAGAGTGATCATATATTTTCCAAACCCAAAAGCAAGATACTTGGTTTAAATATGATCTAACAATTAGCAGAATATTTGTCATCAAAACAGACTTGGAGAAATCCAGGATGAATAGTTTGTCAAATTGTATTCATCACAATCTAACAAGAATCATCATTGGATCATACTAGAAATAACTCCCACCCAGAAGAAGGAAAACAGAAAAAGAAGAACAAGAACTCAACTTCACATTTTTGCTGCTTAAGTTAATTTTCTTGAAAGATTTTTTTGTCTCTGAAATCTTCAACTTATAAATGAACCTAAGCAACATATAATTTACTTTTAGTTGTGTACTTATAATTAATATACAATTTATTTTAAAAACCACATCAGAATTCATAGTACAGCTGAGTGCAAACATACTATCCACTTCATCCCCACACAAAATTACAAATTTTTCTCTTGTGATGTGGACTTGTATCTGTTTTATTTTTATTCTAAATGCTCTGAAATTGTGAAGGAATAATTTAGACTAGAACTACTATGACAATTGATACCAAGTTCTAGAGAAAGGCAGTCTGGTTGCCACAACTTCATTGAAAATTTCTCAAACAGTTTTCAACCCTGTACCCACAGTCTTCACCCTAAAGGTGCCAGGGTTGTGGATTGGGATATTATGAGAACTTCTAGTCTTGCTGACATCCTGTCATCTTGGCTCCTTACTTTGAGCAAGCACCTTTTAAATACTCACTGATAGCTTTAGAAACCTGGTTCAGGAGGTGTCCCTGACCTCTTGAACTTGGCAAAACACCTTATAAAACAGAAACCCAATCAAGCAAAATGCGAGGACAAAATAAGAGAGAAATCCAGTGCAAGAAAGGGGTAGAGGGGCTATTTCCCAAACCAGAGACCTGTCTAACGTATACTCCCTTTTCACTGAATCTGGAATTGTTTTTTTTTCCTTAGGTAAGGGCCCACCTGATTCTAGGCCAGGGCACTGTAGCTGAGGGGTCTTTTGAGCAGGCCTGCAGCTGCAAGAGAAATCAGTTTTATCAGACCTGTACCAGCAACATGAGACCTGCAATCCTTCCTGGCCAACAGAAGACCTAGACCAGACAAGTTAGGGTAGCGGCAGGCGGAGGAAGCCCATAGGTATAAAGCTACATGGACTCTGTTGTTTGCTCACTTCAGAACCCTGGCAGAATGTTTCTCGGTCAACAATAACACCAAATACTTGAGCATAAATGAAAGTTGATTTATGGAAAGCTTTTAAATAAGTGCTCAAATGAATCCCTAGAAATTCATCTGCTTAAGCCCAGATGTAAGTTCATTGTCTGCAAAGTGGGGTATGCATGCTATAATACCTATTATAATATAATACCTATTATAATATTTTGATAATACCTAGATTATCAAAAAATATCCAAACAGCCCCATTTAACATTTAAATAAGTAAGAGGAACAGTAAAGATTTCTTTTGCTTAAAAGTACAAGCGTTTTACAACTGTAAAAGGCTCTGCCATAGTCTATATGAAGCCCTGATTGAACATGAAATGCCCGGTTAAGTTTGGGGGTTTGGCCCACACTGTAATCTTGCTACAGTACAGACCACATATTATGGAATTCAGCTTTCAGGATTTCAGACTAATTAGAGAGGCACCCAGTAGCACTATGCGGGTTCTGTCAGCATTTCCACTATAAAACCCCCTTTTCTAGGGTTTATAACTTGACCAATAAAAGATAGCCCCAGGCTGGAATGCGTCCCGCAAAAAGGTTCAACACAGGAACAAGATTTTTTGTTTAAAACTAAATTTCATTAAAAAATCAGTTCTTGTAAGAACAGAGCAGTAAAAAAAGAAAAAAAAACTGCTGCTTTCATTATTTCTGATGTTTTCAGCACCTTGCTTTGTTTGAAAATAAAAAGGAAAAAATAAATGCACTTTCCAGGCATCAAGAGTAGGGCAGTGTGTATTTTAATTAAAATATTTAAATTATTGGGGCTTAGGAGAAACTATTACTTGCCACACGCTAGTTTTGTTTCATAATATGGGTCTAGGATTTATCCTGGCTCAAATCAATTTGGAAATAGAGTGTACATGCCTTCAATTACTAGAACATTAATGGCTTTTCATGATTGGTACATGTTAGCCATCATCATATTATGGAATAAAATTCTAAACATGAGCAAGACTTACTGAAAGCAATGCTTTGTAATATATCAGTGTTTTATGTTACCCATTAATGCTTATAAATGATAGTTTCATTTTCTATATTTGGCAAGAGGAAATGGGAAATGTGCAAATTTGGTATCATCACTATAGTGCATCTTTGGTACAAACAGCATTAAATATCATCTCCTTAGCAAGAGCTTTGTTAATTTTATCCTTGTTAATGATACTTCTGCCTTATCTATAGACATTTTATCTTAAAAGGTTAAGGCAGAATGAATATCTTAGTTTAGCCAAAGTCCAAAAAGAAAGCAAAAGAATGGGGACATAATTATATCAGAATAGTGACTTTTGTGCTTGCCCCAGTTCTGGTTGCTTTATATATACGCATTTTCAATATAAATTCACAGGGATCCCATCAAAATAAGGCACCAGGAGATAAGTAACCAGAGTCACAAAACTAAATGGCAATTCAGATATTCAAATGTAGTGTGTGGAAACCTCAAACGTTGCACTCTGTTTGCTAAAACTTACTGCACAGTCCACCTTCACCCTTTCTTAATTCATTTTACCATGAAAGTACTCCCTGGCGATTTCCTCAGTTTTTACCCACAGTAACTCAGAAACTGGTTTTGCTTTTTGTTGTTAGAACATTCTGATCTTAAAGATAAGGCTGAGTGGAGCATAATTTCCAAAGCATTAGAGTCATAGTATGCTCAACTCTCACAGCAAGCCCAGGATGAAGAATCAGAAAGACTCTGCCAGGGAAATGCAAAGGGTCATTTCTGAGGAAACTACCAAGACACAGTTACACAATTGAGAATTAAACGCAAGTTTCTGAATCTTCAGAAGAGGTTCATCAGAAAAAGCCATGTGAGCATTTTCATGGGTAGATGAAACTGGATCTCCATTTACTGAGGTAAACGGAGATGCATTTTATGTTTCCTTGCAAACTGCCACTAGTCTATACTTACCTATTGAACAAGCTGTATTTGCTTCTTTGGAGACCAATGTCCCATGAGACCCTCTTGTGTCCGTTCACATTATATATTCAGGGAAGAACAATTGGGAGAGACCTGGCAGCCACTCATCTGCCAGAGGGCTGGCTCTTGGACCTCTGGAGTGCTGCCTCGGTAAGAGCTGAGGTTGAAGTCAAAAGGCTAAGGAGGCTCTTCTCTCACTATCAACTTTCTTCCTATTTCAACGCAACCATTCCTCTGTGCAGCTATAGGCCTTATCACAGGGAAGATATTTATGCCATCCACACATAAATGAAAGAGGTAAGAGGCACCTCCATCAGGAATGTCCTTGCCTCTGTCTATTTCAATTAGAGTCTTATGGGGAAACCACATGCTTTTAAGGGCCTTTAATTGGTTAAAGAGAACAGTAAGTTCCCTCCCAGAAGCTTGAGAACAGAGCTCCTTTCCTTCCGGATTTGTTACTTGGTGAACCAGACTAGGGAACAAAAGAGTTGTAAAATATTTGTTAGGCTGCAAAACTTAACAAAGAAATGTTATACAACACTGATGATGATATTGATTTTCCTCTCTCCATTCCTGCTTACGTCCCACTGCTAACTCGGAATGACTGTCCTTGGCTTGTGACCAGTAGTGTCTGGGAACATGCAACATCCAGGAGAAAGCAGCCTTCACTGGTCACTGACTGCAGAGGTGGTTATGTCTTAAAGTTTGCTGGTAGCGTCAACTTGCATTTCCTGTCTCTTTGGTTGCTCAGACTCACCAGGAAACTTTATAGAAGCACATGCACACGTCTGTCCATCCATCCCTGTGCAGGAAACCCCAGCCTTCCAAAATCTAGACCTAGAGGACAAAAAATGTATAGTAATTTATCCACTCTGAAAGGGTGCTCCTCTGCTTAGTATAAGAAGTCCCAGAAGTACTCCTTTAAATCATACATTTTAAATGATTCCACTCACAATGACAGTTCAGCAAAACAGCTGTAATGTATAATGGGGAAATGAAGTCTAAACATACAATTATATCTCTTTAATTAATTACAGGTTTTTACATATAGACATCTATATTCCATCTTACAGTCTTGTGGTATATAGACAAACACATATATCCCATTATATATACATATATTCCACATATATATTTCATCTTACATTCTTGAGAAAAACAGAATTGTATGGTTGGAGAGTTGAAGGTCATTACCCTTCCTGAAAATAAACCATAACATCTGAAAACAGTACTTTCTACAGAATGAAAGCTCAAAAAGATGCCATTAACTGAATGACTTATGGCTTGCAGCACATGGCTCAATGTCCATTAGGGTCATAAATTACTTGAGTGATGCAAATTATTTTTTGCTTTCAGTGCTCATAATCAATATATTTGCATTTAAATTTTTTTTTTACTTTAAATATATTTCCTTCCATACATTGGATTTCCCAGTACGAACATAGCACTAAGGGCACACACCATAGCTATTTTCATTGTTTCTTCTGTACCTCGTTTGATGAGGAGCACATAGTAGACATAACAGACACCCAATAAATATCTGTTGATGGAGTAATTGAATAATTGAAAGTGCATCCCTTTGTTAGGCACGGTTAATACATTTGCATATATTCTATAGCATTGCTTTGACACTCTTTTCTCTGAAAAACCAGTGAGTTGCAAAGAAATTACTAGGGGTTCTTTTAAAATAAATGAATTCACAGATATGATTAATCCTACCTCATCCAAAGCTATCAAATTTTATTGAGGTTTTTGATTCCAGGAAGACCATCCATGAAAAAGCAAGCTTCAGAAAGCTTGAAAACACTAAGTTAATACTGTTGTGATAATTTACCTTATCTTAAATGAAAAAATTTTATCATAAATCACTAGCATGGTAAATGAAATGTCAACCAAATAGCAATTTTATAAAACTCAGATTCCAGCAGATAAATTCTAAACCTCCCTGTTTTGAATAGTATTTTGTTCACTGTATTATTTTTCAGTACTGCCACTCATATTAGTGACTCCTAAACACCCTCAGTGTTCTTATCTATTCAATCTCTTCTGTATCTCCTGGTCCCACAATTGAATTTTTCAATCAGAACATAGGTTAAATAACATAAAATAAAATGGACCTCAAGCTTACCCTGTGGAGGGCAAACTCCTGTTTATAAGAAAGAAAAAAAGAAATGTCACTAGATTCCCAAAGTATATGGTTCTGGATCCAATAGCAGAAATTTCCATCTTTGGGCCACTCTCTTGCCTTGACCTACAACCCAATGGGGAATTTTGCTTGAGAGCACAGACAACATAGAGCTTTCCAGTTTCATTTTTTTCTTTTATTGTTTTTTTCCATCCCCCTCTTCCATTACTCTGGAATTTATTTTGAAGTTCCACTTTGCTTGTTGGCTCTGCCTGATGTTTTACTTCTTGGTACTCATCATCAATTGAAGATTACAACTCACATTCACTGTATTAAAAGCAAATGAGGAAAAAGCTCTGTTATACCATCTCAGCCATATGCATGCAGTGGAAGTGACAGAGAAAAAGACCATATCATATGCTTAGCAACACAAAAGCACATTCTCCTTTTTGCATACATATTTACTCAGTCTTTTCTGAGATATTATGTGCTTCAATTGCTCATTTATGCTTGGCTAAAGAGCATATTAGTGACACCTATAATACTCTCAGTGTTCTTGGATAAAGAGACCTTGGATAAAGAGACCAGAAGATGAGGGAGGGGGAGGGACAGACAGACCTATTCATGACAGATCTGTAGACAAAGTTGTTAGCATGCCAGATCTTATTACAGAACTGTGGGAGGTCATGTATGCCACATCCCGACTCCATGGGGACCACCACATTTAAAACAAGATGAAAAAAATGTGATGTGGGGAAAAAACCCTCATGGGCAACCTTCAAAGGCAGAGACAGGTTGTGACTGGATTAACATTTATTGACTGTTTAAGCCTGCTTTTTTGCTTCAGGACAGAGATACACGAGTTTAATTGCAGAGGCTGTTCTGCCAACTGATCACCAGAGTGGCAACCAAAGCTTAACTAATCGGTCCTTCATTAGTGAAAAGTCTCTATTACAAAACAAATTAAGCCTGCTCTGATCCTAACCTACAGGTCCAATGGCATTACGGCAAAGTTTAAGTTGTTAGAGCACAGAAAAACTTATTAGGGTTAGCGCTGAGATAGCACTTTGCTATTGATTTTACAATACACAGGTATTATGATTTATGGAGTGCTGGTGTCACTCTAACAAGCTGAAGGACACACAATATCATCTCCAGCATCATTAAAATTCAGAAGCCTCTAGAACTAACTCATCAACCACTGTGCATTGTCACAGACTATGGAACTGGGCTTCGGTTTCAAAATGTCCTAAGCGTTAGAACAGTAGTAGGTTTGTCGGCTACTCACAAATGCAGAGCTGTCTCTCAAAATTCATGCGGTGTCTGATTAATCACCAAAATCCATGTTCACACTGAGTTATGAAATGCACTTTGCGATTTAATTTTGCCTTTTAATATCCAGGATGGCATTGTGTCTATCTATGGCACACCCGTTTAAGTAAGAAACACTACCTAGCAGGATGGCAGAGAGTTCAAACAAGGTTCCAAATGTATGTCCCCCAAAAGACTGCTTTTATTTTTAAAAATATTCCCAAAAAATTGGGCAGCAATTACTAATATCTGGTAATTAATCAACAGATAGTCAATGAACAGTAATTATGCTCAAATAATAACAATAAGAGCAAAACTTTATTAAATATTACTATGTTCCAGAATTCTTTTAATCTTTCATTATATTCATAAATTTAATCTTCCCAAAATCTTTTTGAGATGGAGACCCTTTTTTTAATCTCTAGTTTACTGATTAAAAACATGGAGACCCAAAGAAGACAAATAACTTTGCTCAGAGATGTTAAGTACACAATTACCAAATGAAAAAGCCAAAATTCAGTAAGGCAGTTTGACATGCAGGTATTATCCTGAGTCAAATCCTATGCCTTATAATATTTCTATTTGCAAAAGCATTCCACTAGCTTCAATGTCTATAATTCCATAAAGAAAGGGCTTCAACATAAATTTAACCAAAACCTAAAGAAACAGATCACCAGTTTTTTCCAAAACTGTCCCATTGAGTGCTAATGAAAACACCCTTCAGATTTTTTCCTCTGAGCTATATATTCATGATGAATATAATATCTTTTCAGAGGATGTATTTCTTGTGCTGTTAATCATTTTCGACATTTTACTTCCATTTGTTTATATCTGTCTATTTTCCATGAAATTATAGAAAACCCAACATATAGTATCTTTTTTTCTTATTATATACAATTCCCAACTCCAACTCCAATCACAAACCAAGCACACAGTGTTTGTTTTTTCATAGTATTTGTGGTCTTTAAAATCAAAGTTGGCTTACATGAATTGAATTACAACTTGTAGCTTGGTTTTATAGTATATGTCTCCATAACAGTGTTTACCAAGGAATGAAAATTGATATGTGATGTATCTAATTTTTAACTCAGACTAAAGAATTTGGGGCTAGTATACCAAAATATCTTCCTTCAAAGTTCTCACACTTTTGAGGAAGCCTCAGAGCATGGCCCCCAGCAATCATGTTATAATAATAGTTTTGACTTATGATCAATTTTATAATACCAGCTCATTCCCTATCTAATATACATATGACTCATTTTTTAAACTTCATTTAAGGTCTCTTTTCCCAAATGCATTACACATATTATATCCCTATTAAGAGTTGTCCCAGTTATTATTGGATATCTTTACAACTTGAAAGGTTATTGGATTTCAAATTCCAGTTATCATTTCATCTCACCATTTTGAGACCACTCCATCAGCCACCTCCCCAAGAATTTCAGAAATATTACAAATCAATAACTGCCACCTAAAGAAGATCATCTACCTCACCAATACAAACTGGGTTAGAGGAGACCTGTTCAGTCCAGGGTGGTATGGACACAGACCATACTGAGTTAGAGAAATTTTTTTTGTATCTATGCACCCAAGAAGGTTTCTGAATGTAATTTCTGCTTCTGAATGTAATTTCTCAGTCCCCAGGAATGCTGATGCTTCTGATTATCTTCTGATCATGCTGATCATCTTCTGATCATCTTTTAACTCAAAGATTCCTTCCCTCATGCTCCACCTACAAAATCACAATGTGAAGTTACTGATTATTAGGAATAGAGCCCACATGTCATCTCTGGGAAACCTGTTACTCCTCAAGTTGGAATTCATCACTCCTAATTTTTTTTCTTGTCAGCAAATTGATTTTGGTGAAGTCAAATTAATTTTTAGGAAATCAGCGCTATACACAAAATCAGAGTTTTGCCAAGTACCATCTTGGTGCATCTTCTCAGCTGTTTCCATGAAACTTAGAATTTTCCATGATATTCCTCTCCAGTATCTTAGACTCATTTTCACACCTTGCACTATTGTTTTCTGGTTTGGGCTCTTTGGTTGTCACTTACCAAGTTGCTTCTCAGTAGCTTTATCTTTATCATATTAGCAATTAGACCTTTCTTGTGTTTTTTGTGGTGTTTCATTTAAAATATTTAGCTCTTCTTATCTTCTTTGTCTCATGGGATATACCTGGCCTGTGTCTTCAGTTTTCTTTTGATTCACAAGCTTTTCAAGACCTGATGGAATTTCAACTATAAGATAATACAACTTTTCATTTTATAGATAAAAAAATAATCTGGAGAAGATTGAAGAGACCCACTCATGCAGCTAGTTGCATGACACAAGTGGGTAACAATCAGTGTTTTGTTTTGAAAGTGCAAATTGTTCACACCTAAATGTAGAAAAATTAAATGGACCACAATGATGCTGGTCACATGAATCAGCCTTTACAACAGGATCATTTTTGATACTCACCTTAAGCTTCCTGGCTTTGAGGTCTAGAAACTATTATTCAATATTTACTTGGGCTTCTTCCAACACCTTACAACTTTTAACTTTAAATTCAATTCACGTTCATGAAATCTGTCTTTCCCCTTTAGAGACTCAACTATCCTCCCTTCTCAGAACAAACAAGCTTTTTCTCAATTTTTGTATATAGCTTGTCATTCCAAAATAAATTTCCAAATCTTTGCATGTGGAGCTTACTTTTTCCCAACACTGCTCATCACAGTTCTAAACTTTGTTCACAACTCTCCTCCAAAGTCAACTCATTTTTTCACCAACTCAATTACTTCTTCAGAATTGTTTAATTGCCTTCCTTCTCGCTTTTGCCTCAATGCTAGTTCTTTCTTTAATCTCCTTTCTAATAAGATGTTGTTTTAATTCATCATTAACTGGATTGCACTCCTGTTAAGAGAGATATTTTCCTTTAGATACTGAGTTACTTCACAAAGCACCACCGAAATAAATGTTTGTTGAATGAATACATGAATAATGAGAAAGGCATTTTCAATCCATTACCTTCTAGACAAATAGATCTAACCTAAAAACTCCAGGTCTGTTTTAGTTGGTTGGTCAAGGGATTTTAAAACTAATTTTTCACAGAATGGATGGCATACAAGAATTCCGTGATTAATAAAAGGGAAGTATGTTATGACATGCTTTATATATCATAAACCTCTATTGCTATTTCTAAACATGACCTAAACTTTACATTCAATGGTGATAGATTGCAATTGCTCTTTTTGGATTTCCTTACTCTAATTGTTTATAAATAAAGGAAGAAAATATAAGTGTAAGTATCTCCAACCTCACTGAAAATAAAAATTACTTTATGAATAATTATTATGACCCAGTTTCAGATTGATATTAAATAGTGACAACTCATCCCCAAAAGACTCAAGTAAAAATGAGAAACTCACTCACTCTTTTAGATATTTTATCTAAATAAAGACACACACTTAAGTATTCGGAAACACCAAGGTAGCTACCTCAAAAATCTTCCTTCTGTGGAGGAACTGTCAAATTGTGTCCACACCATTGGGTTAAAGACATTCTCAACCAAACCTAAACAAGTTTTGATTCTTCTCAGCACTTATAACACTTGTGACATCACCCCTTCACTCTGTGAATAAATCCAGTATCAGCCCGGCCCATATAAATCTGTTCTGCCCCTTTGCTTCTGTCTTCATGTACAGCATACTGTAAATAATCATAATAGAGTAGTTGTAAAGGGTTCTGTGGAACACTGGAGACCCCTATTGGTGAGATTCAGGCAATGAATGCATAGCTGGACATCCCAAAGAACAGAAACTGAGTTGGCATCTGCTTCAGTTCCTTGGGGCAAAGCAGAAAGCAACAGTGTTCACAATTTTTGCATACTGATTGATGAGTTTGCAAGAGCAAATATGTGCATTTACTGTACATAATGTTTGTATGAAAGCATCATCAAATGAGAAGGTAATACAAATGATAAGAAAAAATACTAATTGACCTCTTGTAATTTTAAGGCAAATCAATAGATAACAGACAACAAAGTCAATTGCAGCATTGCTGTTATATAAGGACATGTTGATGAATACAACAAAGCATCCAAAAAGTCTCAATCTCCCTGAAAGTTAAATAGCAAATCATATACTTCATATGTCAAACTTTAAAAGCAATAATATATTGTTTTTAAATATTTCTGTAACGGGGGTGTGGGACAGGGTGGGAAAGGTCGGGGGGGGTGAACCCCAGAGATCACAGAGATATGAAATTTATATATAAATAAATTATTTTTAAAAAATATTCTGTAAGAGAGTTTAATAAATAGCTAGGTTTTCTCGGTGTCCTTAAAATATCTGTCAATTTAAATTAAAAGATATTAGAACCTCTGGATGTTTAAAATAAATTTTTGTTTCCAGTCCTAAAGAAAAAAATAATTTCTAAAAGAAAAATTATTACCTCTCAAATACCTAGACAAATTCTTCAAATGTATCTTAAAATTAGTTTGACAGCTTAAAAGATGAAGCAGCTAGAGTTTCTATTATAACTATAATGCAAAAGGTATTGTATGATTCCAAATGTATCATAAATCTTCATTCATTTGGGATGGGGGGCTGTCTGAGAACATTATTTCATACTGTTATCCAGTGCTTTTCCTCTTTATTTTCTACATCTACCTTTAATATAAATTTTAATAAGAATAATAGCAACATGAACATGATAGCTATTTATTTTAAATATTTGCTTTAAATACATTAAAAACTTCTACTTTGAGCACACTGTTTTGAAAAAGAATAGCTCATCATTTATAGATGAAAAATGTCTTCGTGCTCAGCCTTGAAATACCCATATCTCTTAACTGGCATATTAACATAATACATCTTATTAAACAAAAATACTGCTAATGGAAAAATATTTCAAAAAATTATAAATACAGTCAGTTCTTGATTTGTTTTATTTCTGACTTGTTCATAGTTTCATATTTGTTTTTGTCTCCATAATTTTTCTTTTCCAAATAAATTGCTATTTCTCATATCTTTCTCTTCTTCGTTCTCAGCTTAACATATACACTCACACACCACACACACACACACACACACACAGTAACTTCCCTACAGAATGTAGGCCTTTCCTTGCCTTCAGCTAAAGCTATAATATAAGAGAGAGCTTGGGTATAAAGCAAAAAAAGTCTGATATCTGTGAGCTCAATGTAAAATAAAAATTCCTGTTCATACACTGTGATCATTGGTGATCATTTATTTCTTTGCCACATGTGTCAACCTGTCCCACATTCATGTATAATTTATTCATGATGAATCCCTAATCTTATTTGAAATTGGAGAAAATGTTTTTAGTCTGTTACCTGCAACTTCCACTAAGCTGTTCTTGGAAGGCTTATTTACAGGCTCAGCCTTGGCCCTGCAAGCTGAAGCCTGAACAAGGGTGTATTTGAGAAAGGACCTCTCCTTTTATGTCCCTTCCCCAGAAGTTCCCAGGTGAAGAGGCCAAGTAGGACCAGAACTGAAGCAATACATTCATGGCATAGAGTCCTAAGTATATGACTGGGGTGGGTGGGATGCTGGAATTTTTAAAAGGTCACAAAGCTACAAGGCCATGATGTAGTCATCAAAAATCCTGAGTTCTAATTCCTAGCACTGTTACCTCAGTCACCATTTTCCTGAATGAGATTTTTTTGGGTGACTTTCTTGAAATTTACATACCATCTGAACTGCTAAGCTTAAATAATGGATTGGTGGTTTTTAAATACTGAGTAAAGGAAATGAACTTTGTGACATTTCACAAGCCAAGGAGCAACACCCCACAAGTTCCATTTCTAAAATGTGTACATGAAGCTAGGTAATGATTCCACAGAGAACAGGCTTGTAACACATCTTTACCCACTCTCTTGTCTTTGGCAAATGTCCTTGACAACTGCTGTATCAAACCCTGAGAGATACAGCATGAATGTACTAGATGGGTAGTATTTCTGCAGACTCTAATGATAAAAATGAAATATCATTATAAAGAATAAAACTGCTTTACTGAGAAAAGAATAAAGGGTAGAAGAAAGTTCAAAGAACAAAATTTCCCAGTTCTGCCTTTTAAAAAAATCTGTCTTTGCCTCTGTCCTTGCCTTATTTTTCCTCATCTATTAAGTGGGCATCATAACCCCTGCCCTGCTCATGTCATAAATGAGAACTAAGTAAGGTGATGTGTGTATCAGTACCCTGAAAAGCTGCAAACCCTACCTTTATATGTTGGGTTATTATTATCCTTACTACTGTCAGGAAATGCCAATGGTGCTCATTGTTATTAGCAAAATCCAATTTCTTTTGTTTAAGTTTTGCCTATAGAAAGCAATAAAGTAGAATAAATATCCATTAGTCAGTAGTCAACATATATTGGAACAGCTGAAACACCAAGTCTTTTTCCTCTAAAAGCAGAATGCTCAACTAATGTTATTTCAGGAGTTAGGGGGAGGGGAGGGTGCAGAGGTATTGCTGAGTCAAAGCAGTCAGTAGATTGGGGAGATGCACTGGGATGGGGGGGGAACCCTCTTTCTCACCTCAAAAGAAGAAAACATTTCCATTAAATTCCACTCAATCTCATCATGGCTAAGATAAAAATAAGGAAAAAATGGTCAGCTTGAACTGAGGTCTGTTATGTCAGCATTAAAACAATATTGATAGAAAATGTAATGCAATATATTTTCCTCCGCCACACACTTCTGAATAATAGCAATTTGCCAAGGAGCTAACCACCTCAGCATAAACACTGGAATGCTCCTGCTGAGTCTCGGAAAGCCTGCCTGTCTGCAAGTGCACAGTATACAGGAAAAGCACCATAAAGCTCTGTGCCACCATTCACAGCAAAGAGTCCTCAGGCCCTGCTGTGACTTGGCACACCCCAATGACAGCTGGAGACTAGAGAAGAGGGGCTGTTGCCAATAACATGTTAGAAGGAATTTTCAAGCAATTTTCTGGAAACCAACAGTCCTGTGCTTTATTATTTCATGGGCAGATATTGCTATGAGCTACATCTAGATATATTATGGGGCAGTGTACTGTCTATTTATACCTGATATGATATACAATAAAACACTCCATCACTTTCCAATCCCATTTGTGAGCTCGAGCAAGGAAAAACAGAGAAACAATTTGCCATGGCCTTATGCTATGCATAATATAATTTTAGAAATCAACTATCACACCAAACAGCATTTATTACCTGCATCAAGAAGATTTAACTTACTAAGGGTCATGTAAGTGTACTCAGAATAAGCTTCCAAGCCAAGAGACACTACAGAGAGATGGTTTATTATACAACCCATTCCTTCCCCAACCCCCAAGATTGCTTGCAATGAAATGATACCAGAGATCATTAAAAAAAGATTGCTCATTTTATGTAGCTTGAATATATAAAATGATAGTTATCTAAATTCCAGTGGCAAGAATGTGTGGAAGACAATGCCAGGAGATAAACGAAAGTGAGTTAAATCAGGAAGACAGGCGCCGCAGCAATTAGTTTAATGTAATATCATTTTTAATGTAAGGAAGCTACATTTTCTAATTTTCACTAAAAGCCCTAGGTGCTGAATGGGTTATAATAAATGTATGCAATAAAAAACAGGTACACTCATCTTATAAAGCAGCCTATTAACCAGACTGCTAGTGCTGCAAAATCTAGTACACAGTAAACAATACTTTTTCTGTTAGAATAATGATGCACAGTTTACTCTTTTATACCATGCAGCACTTGGGGACCACGTCCATTTACCAAAATAATACCAAATTAGTACTGTAAATATTGAAATCAGACCTTTCAGGCTAACCAGTGGCCTAATTTTCTCTTCAATCTGCTCTTAATCTCAATTCATCAATAACACTACCTTATTATCAGACTTTGACAGCAAGCTAAGGCTTTTGATAAATTATACATCTCAAGCCAGATTTAAAATTTGAAGCTCAAGTGCTAATTATCTGTACAGGCCTAGTTAATAACGAGATTTCTTGTTAAGTATCTGATCACAGCATGGGCATCATTTGTCAAGATCCTCAAGTCTACCTTAGAGACTGGCTTCTTGAATCCTCCCTTGCCTACCATATGTAAAATTGGGATCTTTGTTTCTATAATAACCTTTTATTAGGAAGCTGACATAATGATTAAGTTCACTGTAGACACACACAATGAATTAGACAATTACCCTTGCTGCTTTAAGCCACTCAGACTCCTAGCAAGACAAAATAATTAATATTGAATTTTAATTTGATGTGTTCCACATTTAAACCCCAATTTGCAAAGTACACCTGGAAAGCTGCTGCTGTTTCCTTGCAGTTTGTGCTGATGAAATAAAGGCCCCTGCCGTTTGAATGTGAAAGCACAGAAGGCATGATGCACCACGATCACTTCTCAGTGGAGCACAGAATTTTCCAGCATTAATGGGAAAGGTAATTACCTAGGTCTAACTTTATAGCCTTTTCTCTAATGAAACTATAATCTCCCAGGCCTATACACTTTAAGCATTTACATGATTTTAATGATTTCATCACCATGGCTGTTGGTATACGCAGTCATTTTGAAGTGAAATGTCTTAAACACAAAGACATGAATTATATATCCAGTCTCTTCTTATTGGCACAAAGTAAGGCTAAGTTAGAGAGACATACCATCATAAAAACAACCCAGGACATCATGTCTCCAGGGTCCCAAAAGTTGGACCCTAAATGTATAACTCCATTTCTTCTTGTTCATCCTCCCACCCCTCCACAAACTTAACCTATACTGCATAGTAAAAGGACATAAAAGCTCAAGTGTCTTTGACTGTGCTCCCAAACCTAATATTTTCCAGAAAGGATTTACAGTGGGTGTAACATGATAAGAGCAAGGTCCATTTCCATTCTCTAATCAAATTTCCTTTTAGAAAATGATTGGTTGGGGCATTTCATGAGAGGGGCTGGGAACTCAAGCAATTTTTCTTTCATGAAAAGGTTGGAGTTTGGAAGAGAAAAGGTGAATTTCTCTTCTAAAAGTCACATGGTGCCAAGATTGAGAGGCCAGACTAAACTGAGTTATCTGCTTTAATACCTATTAAGGCAACTCATGTTATTACAGGAAAGGAATAAAGATTCACAGTCCATTCATTATGAATTCTAAAAGACCTTATTCATCCAGATCAAGCAGCTCACATGCTCCTAATGGGGAGGCCAAGTCTCTTCTCTCCCTGGGCTTTTCTCTCCCTGCCTGCTTTTCCATGAACCCATTGCCTCCACAATCCCTCCCTATGTTGGGTGGCAGCCAGAATAGAATCTACTACTGCTAGATATAGAGGAAAACCAAGGAGAAGTTTTCAAAATTACAGAAGTCATTTGACTTGCCAGGTTAAGCAGGGGAAGGAAAAGGCTCCTCCAAGCTTTTCTCACCAACACAAGATCATTCAAAGATCCTCAGACTTGTTCTGCAAGGCACTTTTTTTCCAACACATTCTCCCCACTAGTTCTCTGCAACACCTGGCAACTACAAACTCATGAGAAAGTGTCCCTGATCTTGAGGTCTACTCTGCCCAGTTAGAGATAAAGAGCAGCTTTATAGATGACTTGTCACACACAAATCTCCCAAATCCAGAGCTAGTTCCTCAAACTAAAAATGAGGTCTATGGAAGGAGAAAGAAATGACAATCACTTTCTCAACAAAATATACTGGAAAGAAGTGGTAAATGCTCAGGTTCTCAGATCTGTCCGTGAAATTAGCCATACTCCATGTTAAATTCAAAGTTCTTCTGATTATTTTCATCTTTGAAGTCAAAGGATTTAATACTACTTTCTCCCTAAACCATCTCTTATTTGAAAAATAAGTGTGTATACAGGTTCTGCAAGTTACAAACCACACAAACTTGGGCAAATCAGGTAACCTCTCTAAACCCTGATTTTATCAAGAGCAAAATTAGAATTAAAGCATCTAGTTCCTAAAGCGATTCTGGAAACTAAGTGTTTCTTGCTCTCTGGACAGTTGTTGACATCAGTAAATGCTAAATAAACACTGGTTGTGCTAGTAATGTTGCTAGTTGTTACTACTGCTGCTTAGAAGGATATTGCAGACTATTGTCTAGTAGCTCTTATGAAATAAAATGAATTGTTTGCTTTTGGGGGGCTGGTCACCATGCAATTGCATGAGGATCATGAGAACTTCATTTGTAGAAATAACAAACTAAGTTATAAATATATCATTCCCTCATATTTGCAAACAGATCCACCAGTCCAAGTGAATATAATTGATGGTCATTAAAAGAAAGAGTTTATGCTTAAGAAAAGAATAAAAGGAAATACACATTTTTCTTATGGGAAAAAATACAAAAGTTACCATCCTAGTCATTTTAAAGTTAAAGAAATACTAAATAAATGCACATTATTTTACAAAGCATTTCTGAAATTTCTTGCCTTGCAAAACTGAAACTCAATACTCATTGAACAACTACTCCCTTCCCCCAGGCCCTGGCATCACCACCTATTTTCCATTTCTAAAAGTTTTACTACTTTAGCTATCTCATATACATGAAATTATAATGAAATTATTCTAGGTCTGGCTTATTTCACTTAGCATAACTTCAAAGTTCAACTATGTTATAACATATAACAGAATTCCCTTCTTTTTTTCCAGGCTAAATCATATTCAACTGTACATATATATATTCCACAATTTCTTTATCCATTAATCTATCAATGGACATTTAAGCTACTTTCACACTTGTCTTTTGTGAATAATACTGCAGGAAGCACAGGTGTGCAAATACATCTTTAACTTCAACTCTTTTGAAGAAGATGCATACCCAGAAGTAGGAATACTAGAACATGGGATAACTCTATTTATTTAATTTTTAGGGTAGTGCCATACTGTTTTACATAATAACTAAACAATTTTACAGGACCACCAACAATTCATAAGGATTCCAATTTTTCCACATTTTCAACAACACTTGTTATTTTCTGTGCTTCTTAAATATATAGAGTGCTTATGCTAATGGGTATGAAGAGATATTTCATTGTGACTTTGATTTACATTTTCATGACAATTTGTGATTTTAAGCATCTTTTTACATGCCTACTGGTCATATTTATATAAAAACTTTAGAAAAATATTCAAATTCTCTGCTTGTTTTTATTTGATTATTTTTATTGTTGTTCAGTCATAGTTCTTTATAGATGTGAATATTATCAGATATATGATTTGCACATATTTTCTTTATTCCATTGCTTTTCATTCTGTTGTTATCTTCCTTTGCTGCACAGAAGTTTTAAGTTTGATGTAGTTCTACTTGTTCAGTTTTGTTTTTGTTGCCTATAATTTCTTGTGTCATGTCCAAGGAATTATTATCAAGAGAGTTTTCTTCTGTTTTATAATAGGAGTACTATAATAACATTAGGTTGTAGGTTTAGAGCTTTAGAATATTTAGTTGATTTTTGTATGATATAAGAGATAATCTCATTATTTTGCATGTGGATCTATTTTACCCAGTACCATTTGTTGAACAGATTATCCTTTCCTTATTGTGTAACTTTTCTACACAATCATTTGAGTATAATTTGACCATATTTTTAAGGTTTATATCTGGGTTTCCCACTCTATTCATTGGTCTATATGCCTGGTTGTTTTTTCCCCAGTGCCATACTGTTTTGATAAGTGTAGTTTTATAAGATGTTTTGAAATAAGGGTGAGTTTCCCAACATTTTTCTCAATATTGTTTTGGGGAAATACACTTTATTTTAATATTACTGTTAATGAGGTGGTCACAAGTAATGCTGGCACCTGCTAAAAGAGGAAATAAACAGAATCCACTGTAAAGCCTCCAAAGAAGACATGACCCCACAGACACCCTGATTTTAGTCCAGTGATGTTCATTTTAGTCTTCTGGCCTCTGGACTATGAGAAAATATATGTTAATTATTTTAAGTCATCAGATTTGTTATACTATACTACAGAAATTATTAAGGCTATTACATAGATGTTTAAATACCCTAGGTTTACAGCAGTATGGACAAAGAATCTCTGCAGGTTAAGAAGAAGTATCCAACTAAGTAGGAACAGAGGAAAGATACTAGACAGTAGGAATCTCAAAAGACGTGGAAATCTTACAAGAAGGCAGAAAATGTCATAAAGAAACCTACTGCCTCCCTTCCTAACTTCAGGAATGTGAAGAAAAAATGCTATCCCCTGAAGGCAGTTTTAGGAGAAGGCAAATTTAGAAACTCAAGGGGGAACTTTTTAAAAAGATTTAGGGATATGGAGATGTATAGATAACTTTCCTAGTGTTCTTCAATTCCAATTCTTTCAAAAGCCAATGCATTTAAGAAACTTTTTAGTCTATACTGGAGATTTAGAATCCTGAGAACCACCTCTCACTATGACCATTATACCCCTTCCCATATCTCCAATAGGCAAAGACAGATTTTGTAAGACTTGACGCTTATACAATGTGAGCGGTCCTCTTAAGATAGAAAATAAAGTTACATACACAAAATGAAATGCAGACATGGACTTTTACTTGGAGTGAAAACATTAAATTTCAAAAAGTTTCTAAAAGCAAGCACCACCTGTATCATAAAATCTAGGGGGGAAATACATGTAGATTTATAATTAACTTTGTGAAATACCTCTAACTTTGCCCTATATTCTTGGCAATGTATTCTGAAAGGTTATACAGTAGTAATCTCACAGCATACCCAAGAACAATTTAAATGAGTTTTTAAGTGTCCCCTACATTGTATGGAGGTACAAAAATTATCTTAAATTACTCTTGAATAGCATACACTAACTCGAAAAGGTTTAGTTATTCATTTTTCTGTCTGTTTGCTGAATCAATGACAACTTTGTGTACCTCTTCATATGAAACCAGAAGATCTCAGTAGAACAAACTAGACAAGTATTTTAAAGGTACAATGCAATATTTTGGAATTTGTAGACCACCCAAACTCACATACCAATGTATGGACTGTTGGGAGCACTACTGAGGATTCTGCCATTCCACACAGGAATTGTAATAAATTTGACTTCACTAAATTTTCACCCAAATAAGAAAACAAATGGTACATTTACAGTTAATCACTGTATTATAGAGAATACTTACAACAGGGGAAGACTTCCATTTTGATGAGGCTTTCATGAAAGCTAAATCCTCCTTTAAAAAAATGTTCACACCTGATTTTTTCATAAAGATATTTCTAAGTGTGTTCCTTCTCCTCCTCCTCCTCCTTCTTTCACCTCAACAGAGTGCTTTGTGTCAAGCACTCTGGGGCATGAGCTTCTCCATCCTGCGTCTGGCTCTGCATGCTCATTTCACAGTTCAGGGTGTCAGCACAGTGGGCAGCAGAAGCATTCCTACAAATCTTTTCTTCCTCAGAATGGCTCGAAACAGCTTAACTACAAACAGAAGTGACTGCAAGCCACATAGATAGATCCATCTCAACCCAAATTAAATGAATCCCCAATTCAGCTTCCCCTTGTTGGAACCCAAAAACTATGGTAATTTCAACACCACCCAGTTTAAGGAGTGGTGCAAAGAGAAGAAAGTCAGAGTAGAATCAGACCTTATCACTTTATTTATTTATTTACTTATTTATTGCAACTTTTCAAAACCACAGTCATATGACTGGATTGCTAAGTTTTACTTGGCTTCACAGTATATCTGCCTCTGGCTGTAGGGATCCATATGTGCTCAAAGAAGCCACCTCCTTGCCAATAAAATGATTGCCAGGGCCTAGTCATTGGCAATGTAATCTGATGTGCATTGTCCTTCCAGGCTCATTTTGCATCTTTATCTGAAGTCAGTAAGCCATGAAAACAGAAAATGGATACTGAGCGGAATGAACATCAGCTTTTCATCACATAAGGTTCTTAAAATAGTCAATGTTTGTCAATAGAAATGAAATGCATTGTACAAGAACGCAGCATGTGTAAGCCAGATGTCACACAATTAGTCAGAACAAATCATAAAACTTCAAAAATCATCCAACTTTTATCAATTCTGCTTCAACATCTATCAAATGAGAAAGCCAACATGACTTTATAAACTAGTCCTCCACTGCCAGGAGGGAAGAAGAACCCAGAACCACTGCTCCCTAAGTTCCCAGGAGTATTTGGGGTGAGTTAAAATAGCATCTACATCAGACAAGACCGGAAACATATTTCCAGCTATTTGTAAGTTCATGTGTTCTGCTTCAAAGTAAACTAAAATAGTCTGGGTTCTGAGGGAAATGGCAGGAAAGTTTGTTATATAGCAATACATCACCTTCCTCACAGCAAGTTCACCAACCTCAATGCTCACCACCCTTAGCCTGGAGGCTGGTAAACAGAGATACTCACTCTCTTCCCTCCTCCCCTTTCTAATTATGATTTGCCCACACCCATGGACCAAGCAGAGTCCACCTAGGGGAACTGCCCAGGATGAGAACAACCCTCATGTCTGCTCCAGGTTCTACTCAGCTGCTTTCTCATAACCCCCGTAAAACAGTAGATTCATATTCCCACTCTTCAGGTGAAAACCCCAGGCAGCCTAGTAGCATTTGGCACAGTAATTAATCTCCTAGAGACTAAAAGACATGGCATTAAATCTGTGTTCACGTTACAGAGCTACAATCATGTGGAAAAGTTCATTGTCCTTATCTTAACACTTACTTTAGAGCTATCCTGATACATCAAGGGTTTTAATTAATTTTGATCTTTTTATTAGCAAAGGGGGAAAAGTGAAGACTAACTAGGGATTTGGCCAAAAAAAGAAAAAGGAGTCCCAATTCAACTACAATAACCAGATTATCCATATCCTTTTGAGAACAGGAAAGAGTTACTTCTATTAAAGTGAGAGCCATTTAGCATGTTGTTATAAACTGTTCTAATCTGGGAAGTTGGGTCTCGGCTGGGGCTTTCTGGAAAGACTTAATGATACATAATCTGGGTAAACAGAAATAGCCTTTCACGTGGAGGAAAAAGTAGCCACATTTAACATGTGATTTCAGAAGGGGAAGCTTCAAAACTTTCATAAGGACTTTGATAGTCTCACCATTTTACACACAAGAATAGTAAGCCCAAAAAGTTTAGCCCTTACCCAAGGTCACAAAGCTAGTAAATTAATAAACCAAGATTCAAACCCAGGTGCCTCCAGATACACTGGTCTGTCTACACTGAGCCACTTTCCTGGAGTTTCCAGTGTTTTCTACCCCTCGATCTAGGTCATCTCAGTGTGCCAACCTCCAAAGGCCAGGCCCAAACCTTGAGCTTGCTCTTCATGAATAAAGTATTTCATCCCCAAAGCAGAGCTAAGATATTAAGCAGGAAACCTGAGAATATATGCCCAAGTATTAGAACATATCAAAGCACAAGTGTCTAAGTTTACAAGCTTTTCTGTGAAGGGAAGTTTTGTTAGAAGCAAGTATCCTATAATAAGGACTATTCATGTCTGCCCAGGACTCCCTAGAAGCTCTCCCCAACCCCAGAGATCACATGATCTAAGCTGGGTCCATCAACACACCACTCTGTTGCCATGGCAATTATCCCTAAACTGGAACAATGTCAAACAGACTTTGAAGCCCTACAATGAACATAGCAATCCAGGTCCCTGAAAACTATACAAAACAAGACCACCCATTCAGGTCACTCCAGTACCCTGGGGTACCCACTCTACTTTTGTGTGAGCAAGAACAAATTTTTATTTTGCTAGATTTGTCACATTTTGTTAAGCAAGCTTAGCCTGCACTAAATAATAACCACCAGTGTTAGTTGCATTTCTACCTCCATTTCTTCTCATGATTCCCACTAAGAAACCTTCAAGGTTTCTAGTAATTTTATCAGAGCTTATTTAAAAGCATTCAGAATCTATAGCTACAGTATATTAGTAGAGATGTCATTTTTACAACTGATATTATAAATAATAAAAAAAATGCCAAAGTTTAAAAATAAAAGTTATCAATCCTCTTCTTCCTTCTACCAAATTCCTTCCCAGGAATCTGGGATGAGGTTAAATCTAATAAAGAGAGATCTAACTTGGGGGAGGGGGGGTGATGAGTAATTGTTATTTGATAGCTGTCCAACAAGGGAGAAAATATTTCCCCTCCTACTATATAAACACATAGATAATATATCTCCTTTCATTTTTATTTCTCCACAGGAGAAGTTAGTCATGCACTCCATTTTATTAGTTGAAAAGCTGAGGCAGAGTTTGGATTCCTGGTTTATAAGTAATGACTTTGGAAGCTCTGATTTGACTTGTTTTCAATGCTTTTGACCATGTCCTACATTAGCTGCATGCTTCTCTGTGGTAAATGACCCAGGATAAGTGAACCCAATTATAGCAGCATAAATTTTAAAAGACACCTTGTGCATGTGAGTGGCTTAAAACTTGGAGTGCATTGATCTCAAAAACCCATTTAACTCCTAATGCACTGATTCTCCAAATGTGGCTCCTGAACCAGAAGCATCAGCATCACCTGGGACTTGCTATAAATGCAAATTCTCAGGCACCTCCCCATACCTATTAAGTGAAGAACTCTTGGGAATGGTCTAAGGCAAACTTGTACCTCCTCATAATATACCAAACACGAAACTTTTGCAACCAAAATTACAACAAGCACACCAAGAACCCAGGTCTTGCTTTCTAATATTATTCTCCAAAAAATGGAACCAGGTCTTCTTGGGGAAATGACTGATTTTAGGACCAAGATAAGGAATATACAATATCTAGTGAGAGTAACTTGTAGTGCTGGAAAGATAAGAAAGTACAGGCAAAGAAAACCCCCTACAATGATGTTATATTTCAAAGGAACAGAGAAACAAACTAGAAGAGTTCCCACTGGCCAAAGTTACAACAATTTGAACAATGAAATAAAGAAGTGTTAGATTATAACTAAAAGTATAAAATAAATACCCAAATCTCCATACTGATAAAACAAATGATTAAATAAATAGAAGATAACAGAAAAATACTCCTGTGTAAAATTCCAAATTATCTACATAGACACTCAGCCCTCAAAGAAGGAAAGCCCTACTCCTTAGATGCAAGCTGTGTGTGCTGATTTCCTTTCAAAGAAGTCAGAGAGGAGGGATAACTACCCTCAATCTGAACAGTCTAAAAGACATAAATGAGCCGATCAAGTTCAAGCCCACTTCATTAATTATTTGCTCAGATTGAAAAAAATGGAAGACAGGCTGATTGTTGCTAAACAACAGTCAAGCATGTAGGGCAGGAGACCTTGAAGAGTTTATAAAGCAGAGCAAGAGCCAGCATCAGTGTACAACCAGTTTACAAAGAAAGAAGGATTCATCAGACCACCTCTGAAGGATTCTGCTTCCAATCTCTGAAGAAAGAGACACATAAGTAGTTGACCTGTGAGAGAGTCACCAGAACATCATAGATTTCATAGATGTCTAGACCTCAACACCTTGCTAGACCACAGACTTGGTCACTATATCTTCCTCCAGCCTGACCTCTGACATTGCCTGTAAGGATCACCATCAAGCTTGGCCCAGCATTTCAAATTGCTGTTGCAGCCTCTGGTCCTTCAGCATCACCTCCTGGTGCTGTTGAGACAGTGCTCTCTGATCCAGCATCCCACTTGGTCTCCAGACTGTGGTTGTGGCTGCTGCACTGTTACCTCATCTTCCAAGAATGGTCTTCATTTGGGATTTTTTGACACTGCAGAAAGTCAACCACTTGCAGCCTTAGGAAACTCTTTCCTTTTCCCACATCTCCTGTTTGTTAAATAAACCCTTTTATTGTTGGGCTCTGAGCCAGAGTGAGCTGGCAATTGTACGCCCAGATGAGGACCCACTAACTATGACCTGTCCCCTACCTTGGTCATTGTTCCTTAGCACTGTCCCTGAGCACTCTTAAGAATCTTTTTGGACTGTTTCAGATGGACACTATTTTATGATCAAGAGAACAACTCAACAAGAAGATATAATTGTTATTAATACTTTTTTCATCTAACATAGGCACCGCTCCTAGTTACATGAAGCAACTATTAATATCAAAAATAAAATAATTGCTGGAGACTTTGACACACCACTGATACAAAGGGATAGATCATCCAGAAAAAATTGACATAGAAATAAAAGCCTTAGCTAAATTATTAGAATAAATGTATTGTCTGCACATTCACAAAGTTTCCCAATTCAAAAGAAATAAATATACTTTCCTCTCAAGTGTACATGGAACACTCAAGAATAGATCATATACTGGAACATAAAACATGTGTCAGAAAATATACAAAAATAGAAATTATATCAAGTGTCTTCATAGATCACATGGTATAAAGAAATTAACCACAAAAAGAATCCAGGAATAAACCAAAACATGTGGAGACTAAACAAAATGCTTCTGAACAACTCCTGGGTCTAAGAATAATCAAAGAAGAGGTCAAAAAATATCTTGGAACTAATGAAAATGGAGACACAAGCTTCAGGCCTATGGGTTACTCTAAAAGCAGTTGTTACATAGGAAATTCATAGCAATACAGACTCACATTAAGACATACACATACACACAGGAAAAATCTCAAGTAAACAATCTAACTGCAGCTGAAGGGACTAGAAAAAGAAAAACAAACATATCCAAAAGCCAGTAAAAGAAAAGAAACAATTAAAATTTGAGCAGAAATTGAAATAGAAACAAAAAGATAGTCCAAAAGATGAGTGAAGCCAAGAATTGGTTCTTCTGAAAAAATAAACAAAATTGACAAGCACTTAGCAAGGCTTACGAAGAAGAGTAATAAAAAGACTCAAGAACAAAAGTTCAGAACCAGATGACTTCTCCAGTGCATTCTACCAAATCTTCAAAAAGAACCCTAATATCTATCTTACTCCAAAAAAATCAAAGAAGGAGGAAAATGCCCCAACGCATTCTATCAAATTAATACTACTCTGGTCCCCAAACCAAACAAAGATGTATTTAAAAAGCAATTACATACCAATATTTATAATGAGCGTAGATTAAAAACTCCTAACAAATGAATACAGCAACAAAGTAAGAGAATCATCCACAGTGAACAAATAGGCTTCATCCCAGTGACATAGGTTGGTTTAACAAAGTGCAAATCAAGCAATGCCATTCACCAGATCAATAAAAAGGAAGGAGAAAACTACATGATAATCTCAGTAAATGCTGAAAAATCTTGCCACAAGATTCCACATCCAGATGAAAGAAAACGTCCTTACCTGTGTAGTCAAGGTCATGGTCGCTGATGTCAGGACACTCATACACATGGCAGAGAGAATGAATGTGCTGGGGGAAACAAGATGCCAAGGGAAAGCATCCATCCCAGCAGTGTTTATACTCATCAAGATTGCAAACAACCTCAATGTGGAAAATAATTGTTTAATCAATAAACATGAAAATAAGTATTAATAAACCATGGCACTGCCACATGGTAAATCATTATGCAGTCTATTTATCAGTTTGTGAGGAATTTTAATAAGCTAGGAAAATGATTATTTTGTAATATTAAGTTAAAAAGTCATAAAGTTATATTTGCAATATGGTCACAGTTATATTTTTCAAAGGCAGGAAAAAGCAGAACAAAATTTGATTGTGGTTGGGTGGTAAAGTTTTGGGCTACTTTCTTTTCTTTCTATTTTCCTGTATTGGAGAAAAAAACGAGGTGTTTCTGTTCCTACTGGCTGTCCTGGCTGCTGCTTTGTGCTTGCCCCATAAAAAATGGCATCCACCAAAATCCCTACACCTTCTTCTTAGAAATATATATATATGAGAATGGGTAGTCTTCAGTCTGTATTTGTAGGATTAATTTCTCCAACCTAAATATAGATTTGAATTTTCATTCTGGTAAACAAAGTAGAATGTGGCCCTGGTGATTGCATAAATAATTCTGTAATGGAATTTGACAGTTTCATATCTCAAAATAGAACAAATGCTAAACCACTTGGTTTTAAACACTGGAGAAAAGGTTGTCACGGTGCTGCAGATACACCGTGCTGGGGTGCTGGGGTGCTGGGGAAGCAAAGGGAGAGGGGTATTTTCTGGAGCTCCTAAAGGTCCTAACCAATCTACCCTTCCCTGGGAGATCAAAGGGAAAACACAGTTTCAGCTGGGAATCCCTTGAGCCCACTGGGAGCACTTGCACGGGTGTCCCCCCAGACAACAAGGCCACTGATTCAGGGCAAAATGAGAAGAAAATAAGAACAATGCAATGTCTTCTGCATAAAGCTAAACGGACTCAATCCATCGTTCTTTATTCTGAAATTTATCCTTCCAAATGTTCAGTATTAAGTGCCCTTTTCTTAGGAAATAAATAGCTGAATCTTGAATCTTTTGTTATTCTACAAGTGTATTTATTCAACAAATGAAAAGGAAAGCCCAGCGGAGGGAGATCAGCCTTCACCTGAACAGTCACCAAGCCCAACAGTTCTGCACACCAGGAGGTTTCCTTATTTTTTAAGCCAATACAAATTGGATTGTTGCGATAACCTTAACCTCATGTGAGACACAAGAAAGGGAACTCACATAAGAGTTCAGTAAGGGGCTCTCCCTATGATCTGTGAGCAGTGGTCACAGGTCAGTGGACCTGGCTGGAAGTCCTGCACAAGTCATTTCCTGTTTCCTTTTCTATGCCACCCTCTGCCACTGGAGTGCCAGCACAATTTCCTTAAGATGTAACAGACATCCAGGCCCGGCATGGTGGCTCGTGCCTGTAAGCTTCAGCCTATGAAGCGGCCGGAGATAGGGATCGCGGTTCGTGTCCTGCCTGGGCCGGTAGCGAGACCTAGTTCTAAAAAAATAGCTGGGCGTGATGGCGCACGCCTGTAATCCCAGCTACCTGGGAAGCTGAGGCTGGGGATGGCTTGAGTCCGTGGTACCCCGGTAACGAGAGCCTGCGGTTCCATGGGCAAAAATAGCCAGACGTAGTCTCAAAAAAAAAAAAAAAAAGATGTCACAGACATCCAGCCTCGTGGTGTTTGAATAGCACAGTCTAGATTTGAACATGAAGTGGTGATCCACCTGCCCAAGATCATTCTGTTTTGTCTCACTTGACAACAACAGGAATATTTTGGGTCCTTTTTTGGGGACTGGAGGAGACCCTCATATAATGTGACATTTGAGAATTTGGGAAGTTCAGAAACTGTCTGAACCTCTTTGATTCTGGGTGCACAGATAAACAGTATTTCCCAGTCCCCGCTAGTTCAGGTGGGTACGTAGCTGAGAACTCCTAGGCTGTGGCTAGAAGGCAAAGGCTTGGGTGGGTGGTTGTGTCACCTCGATGCACTGATCTCCTCCTACTGGCTACTGACTAGTGCGGAAGCGAGTAAGGCCCCAGAGGGAAACCAAGTCAGAGATGGAAGGAATCACCTTGTGGAAGAGAACTGCCCACTGACTTCCAGTCTCTGCCAAGGGCTGTGGTCTGGGTGATAAATTGTTGTGTTTATGCCACTGTATGTTTTGGGCAGTAATTGTTATTGCAGTTAGCAATATACTAATAAACCTGACTTTCCCATCACCTGCGTTATTACTCCCAGGCTCAGTTTAAACTATTCTCTCTGCTCTTCCTTGGAGAAGCCTCACATAAGGATGAGCATCCAGCCTTTCTCTTTCTCCTCAACTTGAGTTGACACTGTATCCTCTTGGTCATCCACACTATGTACTCTTGCAGAGCAACTTATCCAAAGTCCCCAACCAGCCTGTCCTCTCTCTGCCCAGGTGGCGGAGTAATGCCACAAACTCAGCCTGCAGGCTGCCCAAGCCTCTCTCTTCATTTGCCTGTGTTCTTTCACAAAACAAGTGAAGTTATAGATGACACGGTGCCAGAAACACAAAAGCACCAGAGCATTGGTTTACAAATGTCGGTTCATAGACCTGAACTGAGCTGTCCACATCTGAATTGCTTGGGAAGACTTTTGTAAAATAGAGATTCATGGGTCTCACAGAGACTTATTGATGTGATGTTTCTAAAGTGGGCGACTGAATCTGTACTTTTCAAGTATCTTTGTAACTTTGATACATAATCACTGCACTAGATAATGTCATCTTAGGGTCAACAGGAACACTGGCCAAAGTTAATGGCAAAGTATCCCACTACCGGCAGCAAAGCATAGAGGGAAGAACTTGGGGTTCGAAGTGAGATTTGAACTTGAATGCAGGCTCTATCATTAACCAGCTGTGTGACTTTGGTAGACCTCCTTAACAACTCTGAATCTGAAATTAATGGATTAATAACATAGTAGTAAAACTTGAATTTAATTTAATAATATTTGTGGGGACAGAAGGCATGCAGCATCCTGTGTGGGCCTGACCAGCAAGGGCAGGAAGGAAGGGCAAGGAAGAAAAAGGAGGGGGAGGGGGAGGGGGAGAAGGGCATAGACTGACTCTGGTTTGCTCCCACTCCAGTCAGTCCTCATTAGGAATAAGAAAAACACTAATAATGCAACTGAAGAAACAGAAGAGGTGAGGAATATGAATAAAGGCTCTGGACACGCACGCAGGACTGTGTAACCAATTAGAGATGACTTATCACAGAATTACACTTACACCATCGCTGGGGGTCTGGGAGTCAAAATCCTGGTTCATAGTTGCCTTCAGCAAGAGCAAGGCACAACCCTATTCCACAGGGGGAGAAAGGCCACAGAAATATGGCTGCAACCCCACAGCAGAATTGCAAATCAAGAACAAGGAGACCAGCCAAACCAACCATCAGCTGATGGCTGTCACCATCAAGGAAATTCTCAACTGAGAAAGGAGGGAAGCCAACTTCCGTAAGCCAGGGACCAGAAATACCAGGTAAAGAAGCTGAAAAATGGGTCAGAATACACCCAGCAAGGAGGAGCAAGCACTGAAGGACTCCAAACAAGTTTGGGCAGCCAATCCAAGACTGGAAATCTAAGCAGCATGGTCTACCCTGCCCCAGGATCACAGATTCTCACCCGAAAAAAGACATTGTTCCAGAAAGGAAAGAGACAGAAGGGTTAAACATGAACCAGCAAACAGTAATGAGAGAGGAGGTGTAGTAACCAGAGAGGGGAGTCAAGGGGATAGGTAGTTATTCCCAAGGGGATCAATAATCACATGCATAATGTTGTATGAAATAAAAATTAAAATAATGATGATTTTTAAGTCCTTGGCATAAAGAGTGTGTGAGAGATAAAGAGCCCATTCAAACAAAATGACAGATATGATAACTTCTATATTCAGAAATGAAAAGACACTGTGTGTTCAGGGTCTTCTTCCTCCAGTGGACCACGTTTAAACTGGGACTGCTGTTCTGCTGCTTCTCCCACTACCAGAAATAACCAGCAGGGGGAGCTATTTTGCCCCGTTTCATATTTTACATTTAACCAAAATGGGTTTTTTACCCCCCTTCCATGGAGTCAGATCAATGGTATGATCCACATAAAGCACCCTGGTGCATACCAAGAACGTGGCAGAATCAGCACACCACTGCCTGCCAGGGTATAAAGCAGGCCCCCTTACGGGCAATTAACCTCCTGTCTCTCTGCCCAGTCAAGGTACTTCTAGAATTTTGTTTTAAGAAGAAACATATCATTTGTATATCAATAATATCTTTCAAGGTACTGATTCCTTCCTTCCCACAATCATCCCAATCTTTTCCTGAACTTTCCTCCAGTTCTCCTCCAGTACACTTCCAACTCCAGATCCAAAGTTGGGGGCTCCGTGATTCTGTCTTATTCTCCATTATTTCTGTGACAGCTGCATGCAGTCCTCATGTTTCCATTCACCTAAGGGTACTCTCCCCCTGGGGACCACACAGCTGGTCTAGAAGTCCCATGAGCACAGGGCTCTCAGCCTCCCTGCCTTGTGGACCAAAGGGTGCCACCCCAGAGATGTCTGCGCTTCAAGTCTTAAAGTAAAGCATACTGTTTGTGCCATTGAAAAATCTCAGTGATATAATGAAGGAAACAAGTTTTGATTTATTATGTCAGGCATTGTGCTAAGCACTTAACATGATATTCATTGGTTATTTAACAATCTTTGAGGTTTGTGCTATTGATAATGCCATTTTACAATTAAGGCTTTAAAAGGATAAGATGCTAGCACAATGATAAGCAAGCTGTCACCCATGTCCTAGGCACTAATTTTTGTAAAAATAAGTCTTATAGAAACACAGCAATGCCCATTCACTCAAGTATTGCTGTTTTGCAACATTCCCAGTATAGGTAGGTTCATCATTGGCTCTAGCAGCTAAAGAAGAATGTCAGAATTCTTGGTGGATTTTACAAGCTTCAATGCTCTCAGGAAACTGGGTACACAGGCACACCTGACAGGGAAGCAGGGCCAACTGTGTGGCAAGTAGGCAGGCTAGACAGCAGAGACAAAGGGGGGGGGAGATGAAGGCAGGTGAACTCCCCAATCCCCAGGAATTTTCATGTTCTTTGTCTGGGCTCTCTTGTGCATTCTCATGCTCTCCTTTCCATGTTCCCCTGGCATTCTCCCCGTATCTCCTCAACCTCCCCCAAGGCGATGCAGACCTTTATCCTCCTTTCCTCCCAAGCCCAGGTGAGCCTCACACATGCACACCCACTGGACCATATATATACAATCATGGGAAGGGTGCAATATATTACAGGTGCTGGTCATAGAGCCTAATGACAGAAGGGTAAAACCCTTGATAACTCATTTACACTATATATTGTTTATAGGTGCCCTTGTGCTACAAAGGCAGAGTTGAGTATGTACAACAGATACTGCTGTAAGGTTTGAAAGTCTAAAATATTTGCCATGAGGCCCTTTGAGAAAATTTCCCAATCTTTACTTTAGAACCAAAGTGTCTACATTTCAATCTGGCTCTGCCTCTTACCAGCTATGGGACTTAACAAATTACTTCACTTCTTTGGGCCCCCCCGCTGTGAACTGGGGGTCATAATAGAATCTCCACCAGAGTCTTGTCAAAAAGATTGAGTTAGCGCATTGCTTAGTAAAGTGTGACCCTACCCACAACAGCAATAGTACCTCACCTGGGAACTTGCTAGGAATGGAAATTCTGCTTCACCTCAGACCTGTTCAGTCAGAAACTGTGGGGTCAGACCCAGAAATCTGTTTGAGCACACACTCAGGTAGTTCTGATGCCTGGAGAGGTCTAAGAACCACGGACCTATTTGCTGTTAGAAATACCAAGTGAAGCCGGGCACGGTGGCTCGTGCTTGTAAGCTTCAGTCTATGAAGCGGCCGGGGCTAGGGATCGCGGTTCGAGTCCCGCCTGGGGCCCGTAGCCAGACCTAGTTCCAAAAAATACAGCTGGGCGTGGTGGTGCGCGCCTGTCATCCCAGCTACCTGGGAAGCTGAGGCTGGGGATGGCTTGAGTCCGTGGTACCCCGGGCAACGAGAGCCTGCGGTTCCACGGGCAAAAATAGCGAGACCTAGTCTCAGAAAAAAAAAAAAAAAAAAACAAGTGAGGCTGGGCACAATGGAGTGTGCCTTTAATCACAGCCTACAGGGCAAGGCTGGATCTAGGAATTGCTTGAGTCTGTGGGTTCAAGTCCTGCCCGGGGCAACATAGCAAGACCTAGTCCCAAAAAAACAGCTAGGCATGGTGACACGTGCCTGTAATCCTGGGAATTCCCAGCTACCTGGGAATCTGAAGCTGGGGATCGCTTGAGTCCCTGGTGCCCCGGGGCAATGTGAGCCTGTGGTTCCCCAGACAAAATAGTGAGACCTAGCTCAATAAAAAAAAAAAAGAAAAAGAAAAGAAAAATAGTAAGTGGCCATCAGAGGTGTGAGCTTATTCCTCTGAATCATTCACAGTGATGTACTCCAATGCGACTACAAATTTATCAAAATTTATCAATTAATTAATTTCAAAATATGGCTAGTGCCTACAATAGAAGTTGAAGGTCTGTTATTGTTGCTTTTTGTTGGTATCTCATAACTCCTTATACGTTTCCCAGGTCTGTCTTGAACACTAACCACAAACTGAAACTTCTTAGTAAGAAGAATAATGTTAGGCAGTCCTTTTGTAACCACCTAGTACCAAGCATACAGGGGGTGCTTAATCCTCACCATTTGAAATAATTTCTAAGAGTGGGGTTATTTTCCTAGACACTATGAAGCAGAGGTGCCTTGGAGTACATAGGCAGACATCAGACATTCCTTGAGTCCCCCAAAGTCACTTGCAAATATGTTTGTGATTTTCTCTGTAGACGTTACAATGTTTCCATCACACTGTCAAGATTCCCCGATGTTTTAAACACCACTGCTCCAGGACACAGGCACTCAGGAGTTGGTGGATCTAAGAGCCTCTTTCTGGAATGGTAAGTGATGGTGAATGCTTACCTGTTCTATGAGGCACAGTAGGAGCCAGAGACTAAGATGGCCTCCTCTGTTCGGCTTTCATTTTTCCTCTCTGTCTCTTACTTCTGCCCTTCACCTCGATTCTCTTTCCCCCAGGAACACTGCTTCTTTTCTTCCAGCTGCTGAAGAAAATGGGGTAGACAACTCTGCATCACATCATGGAGATGGCTGTTTAATTTGAGATGAGTGTCACATTACTCATTGCTAAGAGGTCTCCTTTGATCCACCAACATTTGCTTCTTTTATCCCCTTGTAGCACATACATTAGTGCCCTGAATGCTTTCTGGCCTTGTTGTCTTTTAGATGCTGTCAGAGATTATTTACTTGGGGAAGCAGATGGATATCTTGTTTAATGTCAAAATAATTACTATTTGGTTGGCCTGATAGTTTGTGCTTTCGATGTTTTTATGTTTACATCAAAAGAGCATTGCTAAATTATATTTTGTCTCTCAATCAGAACCTGACCATCATCTTTTTAAAATAATTTTGTTTAAGGAAGTAGTTTATTAAAAATGATTAGAAAGGAATAGAATGAGTGGGAATGGTCACGCGAGTTCAGAGGCACAGCTGTTTGCTTCTCATTTGTATAAAAGCTGGAAAGAGGTAGTAAACAATGCTTTGAAGGAGAGGCAGTCTAATGCAGTGGTTAAGAACAAAATTAAACTCCAGTTTCAAATCCCAACTCTGCTGCTTACTGGTTATATGAACCTTAGTCTAGTTTATCAACTGCTCCTGGCCTCAGTTTCCCCACAGAAAAATAGCTATAGTGATCTTTGTGACTTAATTAATGGAAATCATACACATCCATTTCCTGGCATGTGCAAAATATTGTTTAAGTGCTGCAATTATTTAAATAAACACCAGTGCTAAAGTAATTTCACACATTTGAGACAGAGAGAGGAAACAAACTGAGCATTCAGGAGACACTTAAAGACCCTGAATGGGTCTTCATGAACCACCACCTTCTGACTTTCTGGTGTCAGCTGGGAAGGAGGGAGCCTTGTGAGTTCAAAACTGGCCTTGACGCTGAAGCAGTACTCCTTGTTCTTAGCTGCATTTCCTGAGAAAGGTGTTAAAAAGTGGGGTCCACTTGGAGCTAATGTACCCTCTGTTTCTTTTCAGAGAATCACTGTAAGGTAGTTTTTCTAATTGGAAATATCTCCTAGCCATCCACTATTTATTTTCATTTATCAGGTTTTATTTCAGCTCTCAAATTTATGAAAGAAACGCCAGGGTAGAAAAGCTCTCCCGGCAGGTTTCTCCACTAAGTCACTGAGAAAAGGCACCTCGGATGGGGAGCATGGGGGTATGAAAGCTCAGCCTCCAATGGGAGTTCCTCTGGATAGTCTGACCTTATTTATTATGCTTTTTCAGTTTTTATGACAATAAATATATGTTATTTATAGGCCTATTACAATAAATATATATTATTAGATGTTAACTCATTAATTTTGTCAAATCAGACAACTTCCTGTTGCTTTCTGCAATTTTGCTAGCTGTGTGATCAAGCAAATTTATTCAGTTAACCTCAGGTCTGCTTTCTCAAATTCAAGTTCTTCTCTCAAGTTTAATATATTTCATGGAGATTCATCTTTCTTCAAGATGTCATTCCTAGGAAACACAGGTAAAACACTCTAGGACATACATCTCAGAAACTTCTTTGAGGCCTCATCTCCAGAAACAAAGAAAATGAAGAAATAGATAAACAGTTGGAATACATTAAACTAAATAGCTTCTGTACAGTAAAGGAGATGATAATTAAAATGAAGAGACATCTTATTTAATGGGAGAAAATATTTGCACGCCATATGATGGATTAAGGACTGATATCAAAGATCTACAAAGAACTTAAACAACTCAATAAAAACAAAGCAAACAAACCCAATCAAAAAATGAACAGAAGAACTGAAAAGACACCTCTCCAAAGAATAAATGTAAATGACCAAAAGCTGTGTGAAAGATGTTCAACATCAATAATGATTAGGAAAATGTAAATCAAAATCACAATGAGATACCACCTCCCCCCAGTGAGAATTCCCAAGTTTAAAAAACTGGAAATAAATGATGTGATGATGTGGAGATAAAGGAACCCGCTTACATTGCTGATGGGATTATAAACTGGTTCAGGTACTATTAAAGCAGTGTGGAGGTCCCTCAAAACACTAAACATGGACCTATTTAAAATCCAGTGACTCCATTCCTTGGAATCTACCCAGAGGACACAAAAACACTAATTCAAAAAGAAATCTACACTCCTATTTTTTTTATTGCAGCACTATTTACAATAGTCAAGATATAGAAACAACCCAAATGCCACAAAACAGATGAATGGGTTTAAAAGATATGTATATTTACACAATGGAATATTACTCAGTGGTCAAAAAGACAAACTCATGACATGTGTTGCAACATGGATGGAACTGGAAGGGACTATGCTCAGTGAAATTAATCAGAAGGAAAAAGTTAAATATTGGATGGCCTCACTTATATGTGGAATATAGAGAAACCAAACAAAAGATCAAGAAAAAGAACTGAGGCATACAACAAAGAAGGGGCAAACAGGGGAAGGATGAACAAAAAGGAATATTATGGTGATTCACAGGTGATGCGATGGTAGGAGAACTAGGGGAATGCTGTGATGTAACAAAAAAAATAATCAGTTAAAAAAGGGGGGAAGGGATGTCATTTCTTAGACTGCTTCCCTTAATCCTTTGTGGGATGAATTCAGAAATTTTTGCATTTGTGTGCTAGGCTACTAGGTTTGGGTTTGTTCCAAATCTGTGTGACCTTTGATTTCTCCTCTTGGACATAAAGAAATGAGGAAGTTAATTAAGACTGAACATAATTTCAGTGCCCTTTTTCTTCCTATAATGTAAGACAGAGGGTTGGTTCCTTAAATTCTCCAAAATCCCCTGGCAGAGTCCAGAGACCCCACAAAAGACAGGTCCTCTTGAGAACATTGGACAGCAAATACTATTTCTTGGTCCACCAGGCAGTAGTTACACATTCATATGATGGTGTGAATTCTTTCATGTATTGGCACTAAAGCTCTGGTGATAATTTCTTACTACTGCAACACCAGACATTTCAGGAATATAATATTGAAAAGATTAAAGTGAGTGCAATATGAGGCTACAATTTAAGTTAGGCACTAATGAAATAGCAATTTCATTAGGTTAGACTAGAAGTATCACAGTGAAATCTAATTCTGTACATTGAAAACGAACCAATTCGTAGACCTAAAAGGGTCATATGACCTTGGAAAGCCTTACAGAGCTATGTCAACTGACAAAAAAGTTTAAAAATATAGTCTGGGGCAAAATGGTTCCCTGCTGATACATGTATACAACAGGCTCAACATTATGGAGAGCAATTTGATAATACCTAGGAACGCTAATATGTGCACATTTATGAGCCACGTATTCCACTTCTGACAGAAATGCCTCAGGAAAGAATCTCACATATGTGCCCAAGGAGGCACAATTCCCTGCAGACTGGTTTTAACAAGCAAATATTGGAAGCAGTCCAAATGTTCATAAATAGAGATAGACAAGTTATGATCTATCCATGCAATGTTAATACTCTCCATCAATTAACATAAATAACCCTAAACAAGATGGATCAAGCCGGAAGGGATAATGCTCAAGTGGAATAAGTCAGAAGAAGAAAGAAATAGCAGATGTGTCACTAATATTGGAATACAGAGAAACTCAACTATGGGTAAGATAATGACAAGCTTATAAACTAACCTTTAAATGCTGACTGTAGAACTGAAGCACTCTAAGGGGGGTTAGGGAAGGGAGGGCAAAGATGGAAAGGAGCCCAGTGGACTACAGTGGTGGAATATGGGTGATGGGGTGGTGGGTACATTACAATGGTGATGCCTGATGGGTGGATCCTACGATTACTTCAATTAAAGAAAATAAATGATGACAATAAACATGAATAAATAAATCAAGCTCTTTGTATTAACATGAAGACATGTCAAAAAAGAACACTGAGTGGGAAAGAAGTTGTGGAATGATGGGGGTGCATTCATGTCATTCATGCCAATGTTAAGAGGATTTAAACCCCAAGAAGGGATGAATGGGAAGGATGGACAGTAATTTCACAGGAACACTATCTCTGAGGAGAGGAGCAAAAATCAAGGAAGAACAAAAAGAGGTCTCTAAGGACACCTCTAAAAACCTGATTTAAAAATAGATCTGAAACAAACATGGCATATATTACCAAGACAGGCATGTAGGTATTTTTTAATTACCTGAAATGTTGTCTGTGTTTGAAATTTTGTTTGATTCCCTGAATTTCTGTACCTATGTCTCTCTTCCAGCCCTCACCTCACAATTGCATCTCAGCCAGCCTTCTCCTTGTGAGTACCATACTGACTCTTGTGTGACATTAACATCTTTTATCCTCCAATTCTGAAGTCACTGTTGTCTCAGGAAAAATCATTTTCCCTAATACTCTTTTTCTACCCTTGCATCCACTTTTTCAGAGAACTGAAAGTTATTTCTAACTTAAATTGAATCATCAATGTCCAGACAGAATCGCTCCTCTGCCAATAAATCTCATTTCTCTCAGGTATTTCCTCCACGCCCACGGATGTCCTTCCACCTCTCCATCTAATTTCATTAGCAGATTTACAAAGGACTGCTTGTTCCTCCATACAGATCATTAATTACCCTGTCATGTGTCTCCATCTCTTGGTTCCTCCTGAACTTAAGGAAAGACTCCCTTCAGTAGAGATGCTAAGGTTGCCAAAACAGTTCTGTAGAGTTGTTCATTTACTTAGCCTCTTGGGTGCTTTCTCAAGATTAAAAAGAAACCTAAAGAATATGTTGCTTAATGAATACCCAAATTATTACCTGACTTAGCCCAATTGTGCACTCCCTTCTATGTTGTCAGCCCAAACTCCAAGAAATTTACCTCTAATTCAAAATGCCAGATCAAGGTTAACAGATTTTAAAAAATCAAAATTTAAATTCTCTTTTAAAAAAAACCTCCAAGGACACTAAATAGGAAATAAAGGAAATAGATAAATTACCACTGCACTGCTAAATAGACAAAACTGAGAAAATTTAATGCTTGAGAGGTACACATCTCTGTTTTCTTCTGTTTTTGAATCCAATTCCTCTAAAAGGAATTAATGAGAATGTTGGAAAATGTAAATAGAATAAACCTGGGATACGATGAATAGCCTGAAAGATAAGAGCACAGGTCACCTAAGGAATAAGGCCAAAAAATTCAAATTAAGAAAAAGAAACTTATTTCTATTATGTGCCTCCATAATTTTATAAGCATGCTCATTCATGATAAATTATTATTATTGTGGAGCAGATGGATGAATCTCAATCATTATACTATAATGGAAGATTAAACATTTTCTTAACTTCTATTCATCAAATTAAGTCTTTAGACTCACAACAAAGGACAATGCATCAATGTTATCATTAGGGCTTTTTTTAATATAACTTCAGCATGAAGCATAATAAGACATGATTAATGTACTGACAGAAGTAAATACTAAACAACACACACGAGTCTGGATGAGAATCATTTTTTGTTGTTGCTGTTGTTCCCTTATTGTGTGGCTTCTCAATCTTCTATGAGTTTTGTCAAAGAGTAACAACCTTCATAATCATTTCTTCTTTTTGTGCTAGCTATTCCTTTACTTGTGAAATATGATCTACTCCATAAAATGCTGTGGGATTGGTGTTAGTGTTTTCTTCTTCTGAGGAGGAAAAGGACTATAGAATCTTTTCAACTTCCAGTAAGGTGACAGGTTTCTCACGTGACTAAGGTTTCTGTCACATCTAACAAGTTGTAAGATTTAAAGGAACAGAGATAAATCTTGTGATCCATTTCCCTTCTAATCCACTGCACCTCAAAAGGAAAGACTGGCACCAGCAACTCCAGATCCAAGAAATATATCCAGTGTTCATCATGTTAGGGAAGACAGTTTCACAATTTCCCTCAAGAATGTATTTTAACACTTTTCATCATTACCAACCACTCATCCGTAGTGGTAGATTTAAAAACCTGACAGCAGCAAAACACTACATGGTGGGGCAGGAAGCATTGACCTTGGAGTCGAAGGATCCAAGGTCAAGTCCCTGCCTGATCTTCCACTTTATGGACAGAAAAGTTCATACATGTTGAGTCCGTTTTTTCTTTTACTTACAATACTTATTGCCGTCTCTAACCAGTCATTAAACATTTTGCATATAATATCTCAATTTGTTATTATCTCTTCATACCCACTATTGTTATACTTGTTAATTCATAAAAAAATTGGAATGGAATAAAATAGGTGTCAAGAAAAAGGTCTTAATACTAGCCAACAGATTTCAGACATAGCTCAATAAAATATTAATAGTTAAATATCTGAAAACATAATACTGTGCACCATGGACATCTAAATACTTAAATAATAAAGCACAATTATCAATTACTATGCATCAGATCACCATTTTTTAGGTCTGGTGATCCCCAGTTGGGATATATGGTATAATTTTTAACATAAGAAGAAATTTTCATAGCACATTTTCCCACCACCCCAACAAAATTTTGGAGAACATTTAGTAAAGTCTAACCATGCAGGGGACTACATTTGAGGAAGAAAATGCTCCAAAGATATTATGTAAAGTAGAATACCAATTAATCGAAGTGATGACAATGTTTATTTTACATTCCAGAGAGGAGCTTTTTTTCTTACAGGAAACAACTCAACTTTTCAGAAGCCAATTATGATAGTAATAGAATGCTGTTGTTAAACATCTGCAATACTGAAATCATTACTTCTCTCTCGAATTCTCATCCCCCAAATAACACTGTATGAATCTCTTTTCAGAAATCATCCAAAAGTCAGGTCAGATCTTGGGGGCCCTAAGTCATCATTTCCTAAATTAGTTATCATTAAATGGAATATAACTTCAGAAATTATATGAAGAGAAGCAGAATCCTAGGAAAGACCACACATATGTCAATTCTCTCTACCTTATTAACAGACAGCACACACACATATGCAGTTTGGATTGCAGGAAAAGCATTCATATCTAAACTAATTCTAAATCTTATTTAAATTCCATTGTCTTTTATGTTTATACTTAGAAAAGATGGAACATTGTACTCATAAATAAAGTTACTGTTTCAAAAGAACACAGCTAGAATCTAACATTAAAGAGAGCTAACTCGAAGCCAGGACCAGACAAGGGTGGGGTTATCACACACACTTTATATACTCAGCTTAGTGGGAAAGAGAGCAAGCAATTTATTATCCAAGAAATATAGAAATTGCAAACTGAAACAGCTGGTAACAAAATAGTATTGCAGTGTGATCTCTATAAAAATGCATACATATACACACATATATACATATGTTGACCTGGAAGTATATTAACTATGATGTAAGGCATGGCTAATATTATTCCTATGTAATAATCCCTAGATAATGATAATATAATTTCCCATTTTCTTGACATCTGCATAATTTCATTTTCTTTAGTGTGAAAACACTGATTCAGTTATTATCAAAGTTTCTGCTAAAGTGATAATTTTCTCAGTCTACATATTTCATAGTCTTGCTCCAGTGCCCTATCCTCTGTCTTTTCATCATAGTCTCAACTACAGGATAAGATTAATATTTTCCCTTCTATTTTGACTGTTGAAGACTGTGCTGCAGAATTGCGATTGCTTTGTGTCCTTCCCTCTTCTCCCCAACACACATCACACACACAAACACACACATTCACACACACACACACACATACACATACTGCGATGCATTTAACTGAGACCTGATATTGATTCTAAGTTGTTATTTATTAGCACTATGACCCAAACAATGAGTTAGCTTCTCTCAGCCTCACATCCTCAACGGTTGCATGTCATTGATGATAATTCTATAAGGTATGCTAAGTGAATTACATAAGAAAATACATGGAAGAACCTGGTAGACCCTAATAAATGGTGGGTCCAATACTATGTTTTTTATGTAATTCCATGGTTAGCAGATACTTATCCACTATACTATTTAAACACTTACCTGGCAATTAAGTGGGGAAATTATTACTCCTGAATTACACTGAGTTGATGCTGAGTCTCCAGGATTATTGGAACTGAAGCCTAAATATGATTTCTCACCTACAAAAACTACTGAAGCAGATAAAGAAAGACAAACTACAGCTCTCTCCTTTCTTATTGTCAGGAAACAGGAAATTGTTTCCTGATAAGCTGACAAGAATTGAGATAGTAAAGTAGATGAGAATAAAATGTTATTATCTCAGCTCACAACTAGAAAAGAAAACACACAAAAACCTTGGTATTACCCTGTAAATACCCCAGTGCATTAAAGATGTGATAGGAGATGACAGGAAAACTCATCCTCATATGTCAGGAACCAGCTGCTGTTAGAAGCTGCCCCAGAACTCCTCTGTTCACCTCCAAATGCATCCACCATCTGAGACAGTTACCATAAACATGGCTTGCACAGAGTGAGAAGTTGAATTTATGATTCGTGGACAAAAGAAAGATATGGGAAAAGAGTTAAGTCTCAAGGGGAATTTTTGAGTTAAACTCTACAGTCTGCACAATGTAAATCACATCTTCAGTCTGTCCTATGAAACCTTCAGTAAGATCTTCATTGTTGACAATGGTTTTTGTGCATCTGGACTCTGCACAGAATTTAAGGAAACACTGAATCTTGCATCAAATTATCAGGCAGTAGTAAGTCCTTGGGGCCAGTCAAAAAGTGGGTCACTTTAACCCATGGGCTTAAGGTCCTATTTGGTGTTTCAGTCATACCAGTCTTGGCAAACCTTACTGCTAGCAATAAGATTTACACACTTTCATCACATCACTGTGTCACTGAGTTAGCCAGGCAAGGTAACATATACTGCAGAGAAACTATCAAACTTTCAAACTCTCAGTAGTGTTCATCCAGTCTGCTGTGACCCCAGACCTTATTCCCTGTCCTGAGACTTCGAACCATCATTCCCTTTAGAACATGCCATTTCTCAGGAGACCTGTGAGCATTTTACTGAATGACACTGCCTAATCATTCAAAAATTAATTATCCCATCATTATCTCCTACTGCTTTAAACATTGTGTCTTGGGTTTCAACAAACCTCCATCTATTTTTAATAAATTTTAATTCATTTCACTCCAGAACAGAACTAATTCCCATAAGTGAACTACCTAGTATAAACGCCAGGATTCAGTTGCAACAAAAAGAATGTGCTCTAAGCTTTTCCATCAATAAGAGATTAAATTACAAGGAATTGAGTTGTTTCAAATAATGGAAAGCTCAAAGGGTATGGAAAGCTCAGGGAAACTCACTGGGCTGGGTTACAAGGTCCTAACACCAGTGGCAAGACATAAAGATGCTCCTGCTACTCTTGCTACCATCACTACCCATTCCTCACTCCGGGAAGACAGCAACTCCACAGTGGACCATCGAGCCTAGCAACTGCCAACATGTGCATCTGTCCAACCTTGCTTCCTCCACTGTAGGGAGGTAATTGCTACCTAGTATCTCCCTTCTAATTTGCAAGCAAGTGCATATTAGAGGTGGAACAAAAAAATCACATATAAAATCCTGACTGTGATAAAATCTAAAAAATGGAACTTAACTTTCCAAGTGCAACAAATAGAAATTGCTATTTTTCAAGCAGTAAGGGATTCAGCATAGAGAATGGGTTTTTTCCCAAACACTGAAATAGAAAGTATATTCCGTTCCACCAATTATAAAATGCCAATAATTATTAAAGTTACGTTGTGGCTAGATGGAGGTTTGTGAGTCTATTCTGTACTTTTACATGAGTTTTCAACTTGCTTTTTTCTTCTGTGTCTGTACTGGTTGTACTCCATCTGCCCCCCAAAATCCCACAGCACCCCACACCCAAACTCGTGTCTATTTTCTTCCCTTCACCACCCAGGTTTGTGCATTAGGAAGCTGGCTACTCTGGAGGGCATCACTTAGGTTCCCTGGATATTTGTCTACTTTGGAGTTGGCCAATCTGAGGTTACCTCAAGAAAGAGGTAAGAAGGCATAAAAAAAGGGGAACTTGACTATTTCTTCTTATCTCCCTCTCTCTTCTGGGTCACTGTAGCTGATAGCAGCCATGTCTCTCCACTCTTTGAGCTCCTGGTCAACAATCCTAGTCTTGTAACCCTGACTTGCAATGAGCCTGATACACTGTGTCCTCCCTTTGATAACAGGTAACATTGGTTTCTTGGCATCTTCAGACTTCTGGCATCTCAAAATCCTTTGCCACTTTCCTTATGCCTATCTCCATCCTCAGCAGTATCCCTTATAACCTTCCAAATTAAAATTTTGAAATTTAAATTAAAATGTATTAAGTTAAATGTAAATTTAAAACCTTTCAAACAATCTAACTGGGTTCTAGTTTTTGCTATGCTCCTCAGCTTCCATCATGAGCCTCTTTTCTCAGATAAAGTTCTCCACATCTACCAACCTCAGTTCATTGGTCCTACTTCTTCCTGCTCTTAACATTTCCTTCCTCTGCCTATAAATCCACACTGCAAGCCTTTGTGACTTTTGCTCAGGATCTTGCAAATTATTTAGATATTAACTAGGACCTTGATTTTTTACGAAGATTAGCTTTTTCAATTTTAAGGGTAGGCATATCATACAATGGTGCAGAGATATCAATAACATGATAAACATTTGAGGGGGAAAGCAGGGAGAATCTTCAGAGGAAAACAAGCTATATAGAGCCTGGTGTCTATAAGGGGAATGTCTATTTGTCTGGGGGCTGGTCCTAAATAAATGATACCATTTCATTCAAGGCTAGAAAAGCACAACCAGCTTCTTGGGAACAGATTTGTCTTGTCTTCATTCTTTCCCAGGTATCCATCATGCATCTGACACACAATAAGAATTCCATGTATTTCTAAGTGAAGGAGTGAAAATGAGTAAAGAATGGAAACACTTGGTGCTGTGCCCCTCAGCCTTCTCATTACATCTATTCTCATGATTTCGTGGAGCATCATATTTCATATCAGTCAATACAAAACCCATACAGGGCCATAGAGGTTGAGAGCTTGTTTGGAGGTTCTAGCAGGGGAGCGCAGCTACTCGTATACCCTCAACCGAAGAACCATCAGTCTCTATTCAGGGAAGGCTGTCCTCTTCCACTGAGCACGCAGCTTTAGGAGGGACGCACATGGAGCGGTGAGGGATGAAGGAGACACCTGCCTAGCCAGCCAGATCAGTTGAATCAACCCTGGCGATCAACGGGGTGACAGATGTCGCAGCCAGATCGCCATAGAAGGCCTTAAAATTCTTACTGTGATCTCAAGTGACTCTCTTCCACTGACCCCCACCCTCCAGAGTCTCAAAACCTTCCCTGGTAGAAAAACCAGAGTCAGAGACTATCAATACTTATGACGAAAACAATATTAAAAACTCTCTCACTACATTTTTTATTTAGTCAGTGTTCTTGATGTGTTTAATTTTATTTGGCTGATTGCTGTGGTAAATTGCCTGCTTGCTTTTGGTATAGATGTGGCATTTTGAAATAGCATATTCCTAAAATAGTTCTCACTTGTTTTGACATTACCAATTTTAGAATTTGCTTGAGGCATCCTATCCATGCACAAGTTCATCTTTCAGGAAAGTTTGCCCCAAAATGTGCATAAGGAAAGGACAGATTAAATTCTTTTTTTTTAATTGGGGATAAAGTACTTACTGACATAATACTAGCATCTTCGACCATAAATAGCAATTATCAGAAATTGAGAAGCAAAGTACATTCCATAGCTATAAACACACTGTTGCTAGAGAGCAAAAACCTAAAACCTGAGCTCTTCAGAATAAATTACAGTTTCAAAAAAAAAGACCAAAATTGGGAAACTATTAAAACCTATATTAGAACATCTCTTTTCTACCCCCAATACTGTCAGAAGTAATAAAAATCCTCAGGCTTTAACTGTAGTTGATAATCTATTCTCAGTGTAAATACTGACATGCAAACCAATGTGATTAAAGATTGGACTAAATAAGCTAAGAAAGTACTAGCTCAAAAGATAATAAAACTAAAGAATAAAGGCATATGCCCATAATATTTTTTAAGCCAGAAATAATTTGTAACTGCAATCTAGTCTAATCTATTGTGTTTGGATAGTTGTGGCTTCATGAAAACTTCAAATAATACTCATTAAATTGGACAGTATAAATATAACCTTAGCCAAGTAAAGTTCTTTCTTTCCTTTCTAATTTAAGGTCTTATCTCATAATTATTGCTGAATTGTGGCAGAATTAAGTTGAGAATAGGAATGTAAATTGAAAGAGAAAAAATTCTTTTAATCAGAACTATAAGACAACTTTTGGGGAGAGAGTCCCATCTTTGTTGGGAAAAATCCTATTTTGGGTAGGAAGCAAAAGAGTAATGCTTACCAACTGTTTTATGGCTTCACTTTAAAATTGGTGGAAACTAACATAACTTCATAGGGCCATTGGGGTATGAGAAGTGATAATCTGTGCTGCTTTCAGGTAGAGGTAGAGAGGAGTGTTAGATGTGTTGAAATGGTGGAGGCCCTCTCAGCCTGGGTCCCTGAGTCTCTCTATGGAGTAGAGTTCCTTCATTATCTATATTGAACATCTACTAAGAATGGGAAATAAATTCGTTGTTCATAAAACTGATGTACATGAAGAATTTGGTTCTAAGAATGTGGAAGAAAGATAAAGGATAATATAGATAGAAAGTAACAGAGACTGTGACTCCTTACCCTATAACTTCCAAATATTAAGTTAATGCTACATCCATTCAAAAAAATACTTGAGAGTGGATTATCAGTGAAGCAACTAACATTTGCATCAGGATGATGAAGCAATAGAAAAAGGCAATACACTACTCTCAGAAGCAAAAGCAGGATCACAACAGCACTGGGAAGTAGCAGAAATCTCTGACAGGCTTATGACATTGTCAATCCATAATACTGAGGAAGAGAGAGAGGAGGACCTCCTATCTCAAATTCAAGGGCCAAAGAAGTTTAAACTTTCTGTTTTGTTTGGGTTATTGGACCACTTCTTATAGTTGCAGGAAGAAGGGGTTTTCTTTTAATTTAATTTTATTTAATAAAATCTATGTAGTCCAGTTATTTGATCATGCAACTCAGATAAGAAAGAATATTAAATGTCATCTACCCTAACCCTTCCTTTATCCTCTTTCTAGAATATTTTCTTCAAGTGGTTTCTGTTCTCTACTTGGACATCTCCAATAGCAGATAATTCATTCTCTCCCAAAGCAGTCCATCCCACCTCTGCATGGCTTTGACAGACTTTCAGTTCTCCCTGGCATTGAGCCGAATCCTTTCTCCTGATAAATTGTTCTCAGTGGCCCAAGTTCTTCCTTTTGAGACATAAAAACAAGTCTCACCATTCTTTCATAAAACAGATCTTCAAATATTCTAAGGCAGCATCAATCATGTTCTCATATCAATGGAGGTTATTTTTGGAAAATATTACCCACATTCCTTTCACCAAGTCTGGGTAAGGTCTGTCCCTTTTCTTCTACTAATTACTCTGCCCTTCAGAAATGGGTTAGATGGCAGGAATGAGAAATAAAAGGGAACGCAGACCTTGTTAATATCATGTTAATATCAACTGAAGACCTAATTAAGCAAGATTTCTTGTCTGCTCATTACCTCTTCATGAATCTCACCTCAAGGGACCCATTAAATGGGTGAGAACTAGAGTTGCCTTTTGGGTAGCTCAAGTAAGGGCTTCCTTCATGGTATAATTTGAAACTATGCAACAGACCTCTGCCTTGAAAAGCTCAATGCAAAACATTCCTCCATTATTTCTTCTTTGGATTACTGAGGTTTCCCTTATGTACCACCATATAACAGTTATGAACCATTTCTCTGGCTACAGTCCACTCACCAAAATAAGACATCTATTTTCACTTACTAATGACACTCCAAGATTCAAAATCAAAATGATATGACTAAACTGTATGCTTGAATACTGCTGAAGTGAGAAAACATTTCTCTTCCAATACCTTTATGATGCTGTTGATGACATAAGCCCCCAATTCAGACTGGGCTGGAGAAAATCTAACAGGCTTCTTGTTAACTCATCCTGCTCCAACCTCTAGTCATGCCTTTATCCAAAGATGAGCTCCTCCTCATGCAAATGAAAAATTATCCTGCTGGATCCTCTGGATAGGTCTATACAAGTCTAAAATCCAGGATAAATGAGGTTTGGATTCAAACTGAGAATCAGGACCATATATTTTTATTCTTAAAGACTTTTAGTTTAAAGATAAAACATATGAGTCATACTAAGGCAGAAAAAGTTCTCCATAGCCTTTTTTTAGAGACATGGCACATGTTCAGAGGTCAAGGGTAAATGTCAACATATATTTAAAGTGAAGTAGAGAAATTAGAGGTTAATTTGAATATCCCTAATATAAAGCTTCTGCTTCACTCCTGTTCTTACCAACTTTGTGACTTGGGCAAGTTATTAATCCTTTGGAACCTTCAATTTCTCATCCCTAAAATGGAGATACTGTCAATCCTGGTCCATCATCACCATCCCCCACCCCAACTCCCTTGACATAAGCTAATATATGTAACTAGTACTGTGTCTGGAGCAAAATAAGGAAATAAACATTAGCTTTTCTTCCTGCACCAGTTCAGTGCCCTTCCTTTCCTTATGCAGGAACTAGAGAAACACTGACTCAGACACACCAGATGAATTGGTCCATCCTCACCCTGTAACCACGGGATGAATCAGGTGTTCTTGAGCGAGCTGACTGACAATGTGTCAGAAAGCAAAGTGAGAGCACTCTGAAGGTCAGTGAGGAGTGGGTATAGCCACAAACTATGGCTCAGTATTCTCAGGTGCTTGGAAAGGAAGGGAAGGTGTTTCATGATTTTCTTTTCTCCCAGAAAGAAACATTAATACAAACTTTTTCCTTAAAAAAACAAAAACTAAGGACTTTATGCCTGTGTGCACAGTATACCTATTTGCCTTATTAGTCAAAGAAAACCAGGACTTTCAGCAAACTAATAAAAGCATCCAAGAGGAGCAGAGAGATGCAGCATCTGTTCTACAGCGTTATCACAAGAAACTACACAACCTAAATGAGAAACACCTAATCTAAATGTATGCGGAAGCCAACACCGAATTATCCAATATCAATAGCAGAAGGAGAACAGTCTTATGCTATATCTTCTTGCCATTTTCCCCTGGTATGCTTCAAGAAATTTTTTAAATAAGTTTTAAAAAGAGGAAAACAAAAACAAAATCTTCCTTCCTCTCCAGTCCCAAGCCTCTAGTAAGGAACAATAAAGCATTAACTCGGGGGAGGCTGCCACCTACTGGGCCACCAGTAACATCCCCCAACATTTTTTGACAGCCTCTTGAGGTTTTCTTAAAATCCCCATTTGAATTGAAGCTGTTTTTTTTTTTCAGTAACAGTGAGAACATCCTAATCCAAGCAATCCCTGTCCAGAAACTTAAAAGGTGACGCATGAATTAATCATATAATAACCTCTTGCTAACTTCAAGCCATTAACTTCAATGGATCATTTTTGTTTCTGTATCAGAGAACCTGCATATTCAAAGGGAAAAAGAAATCTATCTCTCTGAATTTCTGGTACTTTCTAAGGACAAAGTGCTTTAATAGTTGGCAAGTGCTGCTAATTGCCCCCTGGACAGCCCTAATCTAGCCATTTCCTCCCTGACTTTTACTCCATAAATCCTTCAGAAGACTAATGTATTGGCCTAGTATTCCTCAGAAGTACCCCACTGATTCAACTGGTTTACATGTTTATAAATAGTTTCTCTACAGCCACCATTTGAAAAAGCCCTATTTTTAAAGAATCTTCTATTATTGATGCTCAACACACTATCGCTAAGATCAACCACCAACCCTCTTTCTTTTTGATGTCTTTTTGTTTTTCTTTTTAAAGAACACACCACCATATATTCAAACACAAGTAGGAGATCTGAGTTCTCTGCCTGTAATTAGCTCCCTAACTTTGGACAAATCACTGTGCCTCAGATTTCTTAATTCGAAAGCCAGAGAAAGAAACCTCCCACCTAGCAGACTTTAATAACAATGGCCATGCTTAATAGATGCACAGCTCACTGCTCTGTCCTGAAGTCCTTTCTCCTACCTGTGTACCATCCAACAGCCTGGCCCATGAGGCAAGAATCACCAGCCTAAAGAAGAAAGCAAAGGATTGCCAAGATCAACCAGTGATTAAGTAAAAGAAAGCAGATTTCACACCCATAACTTTCAATCCTTGATGGGAGACAAGTTCTGCTCTTTGGTTACTGTCCTTGAGTATGAGATGAATTAACACATGTGAATGTACTCAACAATAATAGTAACTCATATGCATATTCTCATTCCATAAAGAATAAACATCATGCTTTGAGGTGACAACCTGGAACAACTGTCACCTAACAAATGCTTAGTTAGGATTTTAAGGTACAGAAGTACTTGCCTATGAGACCAGGTAAGCAAGCAAGATCAATAGATGGACAGATAAATAGAATAGAAAGGTTTCTTCTTTTTACAACTGCTTAAGAAAATTGTGTTATTCAAAAAAGAACATTATTCTGGTTCTTTTTCATTTCAGGCTTTTTTCCCCATGCTTGTTTGCAGATTGTTAATTATTTCACTGGGCTTTGGAACTCATACATTACAGATACATGATCATCCAAGTCATTACCTGCATATTTTCCCATTAAGAATAATTATAGCTCTTACCACCACTGCCCATGTACTTATGTCCTGCAGACCTGGGCACACTGAAGTAATCATCTTTTGAAAATGATCTTGATGGGCAAGTGTTGTGTGCACAATCAGCAATAAACAAGATGAAGTGGGAAGATTTCCATCTCCTCCATTATTAGTGGCTCAAAAATCGCATTCTCATTGTTTCAGAACAATGCCAGGCAGGACACTCGGGGGGTTTATGTTTTCCTGAAAAGTGAGTTAGTGTTAATTGCTGAGACATGACCCAGGGGATGTTGGATTGCATGTGCCTCCTCATGGATTGCCTTTCTAAGCACATACACCTCACCAGTTTCCTGACTCAATTTCATTGTCTACAAAATGGGATTTGTAAGATGCTTTAAAAACCTCTGATCATCAAATGTGAGCTGGGACTGTATTATGGATGACGGCATAGCTTTTCATACTGATTAGGAGCCCACATTGGAATCCTGGCTCCTCTGCTCTGCCAGCTATGTAACTTGGGCATGTTACATAACATCTCTGAGCCTTTACTTCCACAATTATAAAAGAGAAGGTAGTGGGAGTCTGTGTCTCTGAGGGATTCAGTGAGAGTCTTCCTGGAATGCATTTGGCCAAATATCTGATACAGGTGAAAGTCAAATCAACATTAGTCATCATCATCATCATCATCATTATCATCTCCATCATCAGCAGCATCATCATCATGGTGACCATCGCTATCACCCAGTCTAAATTGAATCTGGGACTGTTCAACAGAACTCAGGCAACACATCTAAATTAAAAGCAATAATTAACTGCCAGATAATAACCCAAAGACATTGTGAAGGGGTCACATGTTATTTTAATCAGCTGATCATGAAAGGGTTTAATTTCAAAGGTAAGAAACAAGCTAGCAGATGTTTGGGGAAATATCAGCATATACCTCCAAAAAAGTTGTTTAAATAACTGGTTAGTGAGCAATCTGCAACAGTTGCTTCAAGATTTAGTCAGTTATTCTTATTTTTAAAAGTAAATCTTTTTCTTTCAAATACAGATGGGAAGTTTTCACTGTTCAGCACTTCAAATTTTAAATAAACAATGAAAACCTTCCAGAAGTCATTAAGATCACCCATAACCACAAAGGTTAACTTTTTCATAAATCATTCTGGTAGCTCTCATCAATGATTTCTCTTATAATAATTTCCATATACAATAAGTAATCTTTTCTATGCACTCTCTTCTTTTTCACTTAGCCATGAACTGTAAACAGCTTTTTATATCACTTCATTTTTTTTGTCATCTTCTTAATGTCTAGGCTATTTTCCATTTACTTAGTGTAATTTATTTAACCATTCTCTATTGTTGGCTATTTAAGTTAATTCCAAAATGGTTGTCATAAACACCCATATGACTCAGTCTTTGAATAGATTTTCTAAGGAGGCCTGGCTAAATCTATGAGAATACTCTTTTTTCTCTTAATAAACAGTTGATTTTAAAATGTTCATTTTTTAAATTTAATTTTTGCAGGTAGAAATGTTTGCATCTTACCTAGAATTTGATGGCCCCCCTGGAATAATGTGTCTGTTTCTTCCAGGACAGTCTTTGAAGCAAGTCCTGCTGGTGTTACTTGATGTTGCTGCAAGAGCAAGTGGCCAAGGGCTCTGAGCACAGTGTTCTACCTGGGCCCCAGTAGACTAAACATGTCACATTTATAAACTTCCTAGCAGTGCTTCCAAAAGCCAGGGACAGCATAAGCTTGAGGTACCATAGCCAGTGTACTTGACTGAATATGATTATCTAAGTGTCCAGATATCTTGGTTTTCCAGGGCATGTTTGGTGACACTGATTTGAGCAGGCTGGTGTTCAAAACTGTCTGCTCAGAAAACTCAACCATTTTTTAAAGTGATTTGAATCATAAGCTTGTATATGTACAGACTATCTCTGAAAGGCTACAGAAGCAATTGGTACCAAAATTTGATTCTGACTGGAGGAAGTGAAAGTAACAGGAGGAGGTAAAAGATTTACTTTTCAATACATATTTTTTTGGCATACTTCTAATTTCATCTGTTATGCTTATGCTCAAAGGGAACATTTTTAACCAAAGAATCCCCCCCAAAACAATGAATTCATGCACAAGTATTCCCATTGTCAAGTACTGGATTAGTAAGATAAGCAATAATAGGAAAGCACTAAAATGACGAATGATTTTACAGAAAGGATATAGGTGAGTAAATTGTATTTGAGCCTGGGTCATAAAACAACTTTGTCACTTACTAATCATCTGATCTTAATTGACCCTTCTATCTTTTTGTATCCAATTGTATAAAATGGGGCTAATTATAGTACCCACTTCACAATTACTGTATTAAATGAGTGAATATATAAAAGCCCAAAAACAGTAACTATCACACAGCACATTATTATATACTATTTATCACTGTTGCTATTATCTTTCATTAATTGATGAGAACTATCTCTTTCCTGCTATAATTGTAGCTCACCCTAGGACTTGTAGATTTTGAAGCTAAAATAACCTTTTTCCTGGGAGAGTCCAACTGATTTTATGGTGCTATTTACATCTATGCAAATAGCCAGTGGGTGAGAGGGAGAGTGGAAAGGCCTCCCTTTAGCTAAGTGCAAGTCTATCTTTGAGAACTGAAGACCAAGTGACCCAGATTATTCTGGGAGCTTGCTTTTTTGTTGGCTTTGTGTGTCAATACCCTTCCTTGAGCATAGAGGAGGGATAAGGGAAAGAGAGACAGTGTTTAAACAAGTGATAAAATTAACATTGCAGTACCCATTTAATTTAACTGTCCCTCAGAAAATGACATATTTAAGAAGCCTGGATTTTAAAATCTGTATTAGCTCAAGAAAATCACCCACAATATAGGCAGGCATTAAAGATTCCTGAAAATATTCTGATGCCACCTACTGCACATAATGTGCTCAGTCATTGAAAATGTATTACTGGCAAAGCAGGTGATATGGTGATGGGGACAAGTAGATTCTGTTGTCACACGAGCCTAGCTACATTCTTTTGCCCAACACTTTCAGAATGTGATAAAGAGAGTGCTGTTATGTCTGCCTTATGGGTGACCCTACTGCCTATTTCAGGGCAGTTCTTCCCAAGTTGCAAACAGCAGCAGGATGTGGCCCCTCCTCCAGGAGTTTCATTTTAAACCATCTCAAACTTATGCTACCATGTTTAATTCTTGAGAGGACAGCAGATTTATGAGAAATGTATTCTGAGGCCCTATCACACAATAGGCTTTCTATAAGCACTTGTTGAAGGAATCCCCAAATTTGTCTTGAGGACATAACTTAGAATTTTTTGCCATAAACACAGGACAGTTCCAAATGCCCTGGGTCTCTCTCACTTTCAGGCATAACATGGCTGTGCTGCTTGGTCTAGAGTTTTCCCCATTCCCACTCTTTCACCCCCCTTGTGTCCCCCCCCCCCCTCACACACACAGCTATGCCTCTCTGACTGATCAATGTGATTCAAATAGAGCAAAAGCTAAGAATTGGGTCCAAACCATAAAGTCTAGAAAACATTTTTATCATTTAAACTCATTTGACTTCAACCTAGAATGCTCAGTCCCAGTGCTGCCTATGAAATAAATCCCTTAAAATCTAACTGAAGATTGGCTTGCCTCATTTAACTAAATTATTCAAAATCCAAGGGGTTTGAAAAAGCAGGCTCCATGATGAAGGATCTGATAGCCTAGTAGCAAACAAATGCCCTTCTGTGATACCTCATCTCACCTAGTCTCACAGCAAGACATGTTGAAAAAAGGTTGTTCCATTACCCCCAGGATCAGTATTCCATGGATTATCTTCTTCCCACAGTGATGTAACTGCATGACATAATTTTGAAGAAAAAGCATTTAATATTTTATTTTTCTTTTTGTTTTTTTTGTTGTTGTTGTTTGTCTTTTGTTGTTGTTGAGACTAGGTCTTGCTATTTTTTTGCCCATGGAACCACAGGCTCTCGTTGCCCAGGGTACCACAGACTCAAGCAATCCCCAGCCTCAGTTTCCCAGGTAGCTGGGATTACAAGCGCGCACCACCACACCCAGCTATTTTTTTTTTGGAACTAGGTCTCGCTACGGGCCCCAGGCGGGACTCGAACCGCGATCCCTAGCCCTGGCCATTTCATAGGCTGAAGCTTACAAGAACGAGCCACCGTGCCTGGTTAATATTTTATTTTTTCAAGTTAATTGTTCTTAAATCACTTACATTAGAACTGATTAAGATGCCAGACCCAGACATTTCAAGAGCAAAAGGGTATAATCACAAAGGAATGACAGGTACAGATTAACTGATGTGATAATCTGTGCTTTTCCTGTCAGTGGTCATACACTATAAAGCATCACCATTGTTAAGTCCTTTCCATGTACAGGGAACAGCAATGTCCTGAAATGCAATCTGTCTCAATAATATTCAGGCTGAGCTGGCCCTTTGGGGATTGCAGGTATTTTAATTCCAGTACATTTGCTTTATAATTTCAACTGAGATTATTGTATAAACATTTTTAACACATCATCATTAATAGGCCAAGGAAAGAAATCGATTCCTGCCAACATATAGGAAATAAATCTTCACTATCTCTTTGGTCCATTAGTGTATGTTTAGAACATCACCTCTTTGCTGAAAATCTGGTGGGGACATATGCTCTCATCATTATCCTGCAGTGATTTATCACTTAACTCTGAAATGTATAATATATCCAACTTATCCACTAACTGGTATCCTATTCCAATTACCATTAATTAGTTCAAAATATGCTACTTTTATACAAACAATGCATTTTTGGGCAATCTTACGCCTTTAACCTCTAAGTAAAATTTATGCATCATTCTTTAGCTAATATTTTCTAAGAACTATTATATGCCCAATACTGTGTTACTCCATGATATTTTTTAAGCTTCCCAAAGATATCTGAAACTTCCAATATGAAAATTCGTTTTCAAAAAAAGAGAGTTTGAGAGAAGATCCTCATTGCCAGTGTATAAAAATAAGACTCTCAGTTTTCGTGCCAGCTATGCCAATAACCCATGTGAGAAACTCAAAGTCATGTTCTATATATATGTCTCCATTCTTTTTTTTTTTTTTTTTTTAGACTAGGTCTCTCTATTTTTTTGGAACCACAGGCTCATGTTGCCCGGGGTACTACAGATTCAAGCAATCCCCAGCCATGCCCAGCTATTTTTTGGGACTAGGTCTCGCTATGTTGTCCTGAGCGGGACTTGAACTGCGATCCCTAGCCCCAGCCACTTCATAGGCTGAAGCTTACAGGCACGTGCCCCCATGCCCAGCTTGTGTCTCCATTTCTTTACCTGCACCAGAGTAGTAACTAATTTTCCTTCATCTGAATCAGTTGGTAAGAGAAACAGCTAATAAAAATTGTTGTGAAGTACATGAATATTGAAAAGTGCATCATCACCATGATTAATAATAATATATAAAGCTCAAATATTGAAATGACTCCCTGGCATCATTCCAAATCAAGAAATATCAGCTCTGACCTTGCATAGTAATGAAGAGAAACAGTGTGAGATTTTCTTACTGTACCAGTGTGAATGAACACAATGATGAATATCTTTAATTACACTATATTCTCTAAGTGTGTATGAGTGGTGTATGTGTTGTGTGTGTGTGTGTGTGTGTGTTTTAAACAAAATGAACTATAGTCCTCTCAACAATATATCTAGGCTTCAAATAGAAGCATTCCCAAATCAGACAGACAGTTATATGCCTGTACCTAACCTTGGAATGAATGTTCATTTTGATAGAGAATGTGAGCAGTGAGCAGTCCTCTGTGAAAGCTGGCTCTGATTTCATAGATCTCAAAATCTGTCATCTTCATGTTAGCCGAATGCCTGGTACCTAATGAGAAAAACAAATTGCTTTTACTTTTCACATAAGACATTTGCATTTAGAACTTTGGGGGGAGGGCTCGTAAAAGGTTTATAAAGCATCCACTCAAACCATTCTACCTGCATTTTTCACCTAAAAGGGTCTTTATGAAATCTTAGAATAAATTTAATAACCCTCTTCAATAAACATGAGCTTTTATGAGCGTGACATGTCTAAATAGACTCAATGGTCTGGGAATAAAATCTGCATCAGTAATATTTTCAGTGCTGTAATATCCTACATATTTTTTTAAAGTCACATACAGTACAGACCACTGCATAAGAAAAAAAATTAGTTTCCAAGTTTAAGAAAGCACCTGGTCATTGAACACCTGGGTGACTCATTAAGTTAAATGTGAGCAATTCTGATGTGTACACCATAACAGTTCATATTATTCAAACATTAGCATCTTTCATTTTCTTCCATTTTTAGCAAATGCACATTATAGAAATAACTTTAGAAATGGCCTTCAGTAATCGTTCACACTGGGTTTTTCAGGAAAGAGACCTTCACATGAAACATTTCCCCATTTCAATCACCTCCGCAGGGGACTTCTGCTTGGGTGAACCTGCTGACATGAGCCCTATTGCTCTGGGTATCTCATAGCTTCTTTCACCAGTTAAGCTACCAAATTAGGCATGATTCTGGGACCCTCATTTCTCCTATTGCTGGTGTGTATCAGTAAGGAAGACAGGAAAATGCTAGTGACTTTTTTATAGCTACTATATAACAAGAGAATGAAATGTCAGAGCTCTGGAAACTCCATCATTCTTAGTTCCATCAAAGCCCATCTAGCCACTGCTAATACTGAAATTTAACCCTCACCTTCAACTTTGCTTGCTAGCAAGCAACAATTTAAAATTCAGTAATGCAGAACAGTCTGGAGTGTCAAATAGCCTGACTATGGATTCAATAGTTAACGAACATCTGTATGTGCTAAGGATATGGACCAATGTTCAGAGTATTCCATCTTCTCTTGGGGTAACTCACATTCTGCAAATATACTTGGTCTTGAGAAGGTGTGTGTAAATTTGTGGTGTGTGTTTCCTTGATAATTAATTCATATTTATAACACACCAAGGTATTGTGTTCTTAAATAAAATGAATGTTTTGCAGAAGTTGTTTTAAATTTGTAAAATAATGTCTTTAAATTCAAAGTTTGTTTAAAGTTGGATAGGGAAAGAGAAGTCAATTAAACCCAGATAAACTGCAAATTCTCATTTTGGTCTTTATTTCTATCTCCTCTTATCTCCTCAGTTTTTTCTTTTTTCTTTTTTTTTTTTTTGTTTGGTTTTGTTTTTTTTTTGTTTGTTTGTTTTTAACTAGAAATTGTAGCTGGGATCAAATGGAGGGGAGACTCCAACAGTCAAACGAGTTTTGTTTCCTCTGTCTTTGAGTTCCAACTTCCTTTTTTTAATCATCAGCAAATAATGGTCAGGAAGTAGAAAGACTGTGATTAGAAAAGCTAGGGATAAGTGTAAAACCTCAGGAAGAAATGATTCAATTCCACTTCAGGCCACCTACCTCCCTTCCTTTATCTTCTCATTGCCCTGCACTCTTCACAAGTAGGTACATAAAAGCACATAAAAACCAAAGAGGAGTCTCCCTCCATATTAATTCTTCCCATTAATAACCTCAGGTTAAAAATAGCAGATTCCCTAGTCAACCTACTCCTTTTCAAGCTTCCCTCCCTCACCCAAAACTCCTCCTTTAATTCTTGTCTGGTGTCTTGGTAACCCCAGGGGCCCTTGCCCAGGAGCCCCTTTCTCATACCATAGAATGCTCAGCCACTCCAGAATGCTTACACCTCAATTTGGACAACATTGCAACATAGCAACAATTAGTCCAAAGGCTGATAAAGAAAATAGAAATAAGAAAACACTCTAGTTATTCAATGAAATATGGCACTGTCTCTAAATAACCAAGGTAATATCCAGTTCCAATTTTAAAACTTGTCTGTAGGGTCTAGACATGCCTGCTGTTCACAAAGCAGTCAAAGTATATCTACCAACCTGAAAAGGGAGCCCAAAGATCATAAAGACTTTTCATAAGACCTATACAGCTCTGCCTACAGATGTTCTACTACCTGGAATCAATGAAACCTTTGCTCTGAATTCGAGCATTTAGAAATGACCAAATCCCACAATATTTGCAAACCATTGCCTCTCAATGGGAATGAAAAACCCATCTTCCAGAAACCTCAGAACTGACCATGGCCTAGCTATGTTCCCTCAGGGCAGAAAGAAAGGGTGTCTGGCTTTGACCCTCCTCACTCTGGGAACAATGTGGGGTGTAACCACATAACAGAAACCATAATCCAGTCATTTAGGCCTTCATCTGTTTGTTCAATGCCAGACACACACATATGTGACTGCGAATTTGGGAGTTTTGTTTTCAAATAATAGTAATATAATTGACCCCTTCTAAAACAATGGAATTAGTCTCAATGAAAAACAGGTCTCAGTTGAATTTACCTTACGAATGTAATTGCTGATTTACAGGAAAACCTCCTCTATGAAGTGAATTCATGGCATAAGGATGTAGAGAATAAGGAACATTCCAGAAGATGCCAAGGCAGAAACCCCAAAAATATTTCCAAACACATAATTTCTCAGGATAAGTAAATCAATAAATAATTTAAGGCTTTGAGAGCCTCAGTTAAAAGCACTGGAGGAAAGTACAGACACACATCATCTACCCAATAATGTCATTTTGAAACACATGTGAACTAGCCCCATGTTGTTATCAGGAGTTGGTGGGTGGAGGGGTTTCAAGGCTGTTACTAAGAATCCTTTTTACCAGTTTCTAAAACCAGAGAAAAACTTTTACTTTTAATCTGATGCAAAGGGGCAAAAGTCTTTACTAATCCTTAAGCTTCCACACACAAATTACCTTTGTCATTTAGATACCTGCTGCTTGCACCAGGGCCCTTTCCATTCCCCACCCCGCCCCCAAAATATATTCTTAGATGGGTCTCTTGCGGGATCCCTTCAGGGTTCTTTCTCTGCACACAGCTTTGCTATGTAATTCCAAAGCCAGACCAAATTCTTAAAGTGATCAAACTATTTGTTACTAAGTAAGCAAATAAGGAAGTGATTACCTAAATATGTACTACAAAATAAGCATGTAAAACCCCAGTTACTTCATTATATGTGTTAAAAAATAAATATGAACAACCCAGTTACTTCACCACAGGTCCAAAACTGTACTTTAGTCCCTGGTCACCTCACCACACATCCAATCAAAGTTCACAAGCACATTACCCAAAAACAGAGCATTCCTCTTTTCCTCCATGGGCTTCCTCCAAACACATGGTTCAAGACACAGTGTTCTTCTTTTCTTTTGGAATCTATCTCAATTTTAGGCTGTAGAAAAGGTCCAAGGTATAACAGAAACCAACATTAGGTCCATCTTCTCAGGTCTCACTCATGACCTCTCCAAAGACGTGAATCAAAACTAGATAAAACTAGCTCCAACACAAAGTTTAAATCTCCAGACTCTTTAGACTCCTTCAGCACATACCATCAGCTTATGCATGCTAAGGCTCATGAGTTCAACTGTCCCAGACCATTGCCTGTTTTCAGTAAAACTTCATGGCCTCTCTGCTTTTCTATCCTGCTACAGCCACTCCCAAAGGCCAGATCTATGGTTGCCCTCAGAAATCACATCTCTCACCAGCCTGGGCCAATACTCATGGGTCAAGGTCTGCCTCTTTCTCCCTACCTTGGCTGTTACTCCACACCTGGGCCTTCATCTTTCCAAAATGGCCAACTCTCTTCTTTCTTCACCCAGGTATATTTATCCCTTCTTCTTGTTTCTCCCTCCCTTTTGGGAGGGAGACCCCTATCAATCACTTCATACCACAAAAGCTTTGTGTTTCTTTTCTCCTCCCCTTCTACCATTCCAAAATGAATTCTAATAAAAGGCGATCAACTTAACTTTGGCATAGTCAACCTAAGCTTTGAAACAAATAAATCTCCATAATATCAGAAATCAAATCTCCATAATATCAGAAATGAAATCTCCATAATATTGCCAAGTCCTTCTTAAAATGTACAATACTAAAACAAAAGTGAAGTATTGCCTATTTCCTAGCTACGCTCTTTTCAGTGTTACTACCAATGCATAACACATTGGATATGTTAATGGTGAATGGCACTCCAACAGGGTGAACAAAATAATGTAGAAAGTGAAGTAGTAGCCTGAGCATCACCCCCTCACTTTCCCTCCAGCCCCCACATAATTGCAGTACACTCTGATCAGCCCAGCCCTACACCATGAGGTCTATGACCTTCATCACTGTCACTCAGAGTTCAAGCACCACAGAAAGTCAGAGCTTGAGGAGTGGGATGGGGGAATGCTTTACACAGCAGCCAGTTTAAGTAATTATAACAGCATTTATAAAGCGACTTCGGTGTGGGGGACAAACTTCTAAGTACATTACATTTACATTCTATTTAGCCTTCATGACAGTTCTACAAAGTAGACTATACTATAGAAGAAACTAAGGCACAGCAAGATTACAGAATTCACCTGAGGTGACCTGGCCAAGAAGCTAAATTGAGAATTCCTTATGGACAGAGCTGATAATTGCATTCAATTCTGTATTCGACCAACATCTAATCTGTTAGTTTTCACTTGTTAAAATGCAAATATATGAAAAACAAATTTGTTAAAAATAATCAAGCAGAATTACTTATGTTGAGGAAGGCAAAGGAGAGTCGCTGTGGCTGCAGAGAGGAAGGGTGTGTACACAGTGGCCCCAGAGCAAGAAACTGTTTCTAGTCTACACTTAAGTGTTTGCATATTTGTCACATCAGACAGTCTTCTTTCTGTATGCACAGCAAATTGGGCATACATATAAGCTTCTACCTACCCTTATAACTACCCTTTCTTAAGTGGAGGTTGATGATTACAAGTAGTATGCTTTGTGTCCTACTGCTGCATATTTATTCAAATATATCTCAATAAACATTTATTGAGCATTTAACAAAGCACCATTCTGGAAGCCAGAATTTAAAACAGAGCAGAGTATAGTGGGCATCTCCCAAACAGGTAGGCCCCTGAACTTGATCCAAGCACCACAGACTAGATCCTAACTGCTTTTCCCATACTCATTCTCCTGCAAAAGCAGACTCCAACAGAGAAGCCATGTAGATTAACAGAGCTGGCAAGAACACTGGGGTAAAAATTGTAAATGGTCACAGCTACCAATTCCCTGTCACTAGAGCTATTGAAGACTTGCCTGTGTGGGCTGTTTTTTATAGTGTAAGGGTTGCTGGCACTGAATAACAACTTTCTGATCACACACAACAAAGAAAAAGAGAAAAAAACTTTTGTACTGAAAGCTGTTTTACAATAACACAAGGCTGTGTTCGTGGTTTGGAGAATCAGACCCTGTTAGAGCAATTTGCTGTGGTAATGATACAAGCCGTTACAGGAGAAGTTCAGACTGCTAAAGTAACTCGAAAGGACACTGCATTCTCACTTTTAGCTAATTTGGAGGAGGAGGAGAGAAAAGGTTATCAACTGTCCTTCAGCAACAAATCAGAACATCAAATCCAGAATTGGAGAAACAAGTTCTGATTTACAAAGCTCTCTGTTCCTGTGGTCAAGAGTCCCAAGAGAAATAAAAAAGTAGGATGGTCATCTCTGATGAAGACTTCACCCTTTGAAAAACAAAAAACAAAAAACAAAAAAAAACAAACAAAAAAAGGGCTGGATACATAGACAAACACACCAATTTGCCTCAGCACAGGATCAGCTCACACACAGGACAGATGTGATTCCCTGGTATCTAGTAAGGGGTGGGCATTCAGTGCAAACCAGAAACAAACATGACCTTCCAGACTGTGTGATATGAAAATCTTACTTGTTTTGAGGGCAATTAATTAGCTAGAAGTTCTGTTCCTAATCCAGTTTTCCCCACTCTCTGAATGTAGAATGTTCCTGAGGAGACATTCTTAGCTGAAATGACACAAAGCAAAGTAGTGATTACCTTTAATTTGTATGGGAAAATTGCGGAGCATTCCCAGACTCCCAAAATAATCTACCAAATTGTACCAAATAATATGAAAAGCCTAAAGTACCACTAGCTTATAGTAAGAGCAGGAATGATGCTATGTATATGCCAGCTGAATAAAGCAGCTCCCAGAGAAGGCACATTTCTTTTAGTTAGTGGAAACAGATATTACCTAGGTCTTTCATGAACTCAAAGCTGTATTATGCAAATGTTCAAAAAGTGGGTGATACCTGAACCACTGGGATGAAACTGAAGATGCTGTGCACACCCAGTTGCTGCGGAGGAAGACCTCTGATGAAAAGGAGGTCAGAACATGAGACCAGTGAAAGGCATCAGTCTCACCCAACAGCCAGGAAGAAATATTCCCAAAAGGCTCTACATCATTTTTTTTCATAGAATGCATTTATTTTTTAATTTTTTTATGTTTTCTTACATCATTAATTTTTGACAGTGCTTGATTTCTCCCCTCAAGTGTAGGCCCTGTAGTTCTTTTACCACCATAGCATTTATCCATCACCACAGTCCCTTGCAGTCTTCCCTCCCGTATTTCGGCTTCCTTTTCCTTCCCCTCCTCTGCTGTGTGCCACAAATCTATGGTCAGCTTGCAAGTTTTGGCTTTTTCTTGACCCTTTGTTTGGTTTCTCTACAGTCTGCATACAAGTGAAACTGTGTGGTACTTATCTTTTCCTAACTGAGTTATTTCATGTAGCATATCTCCTTCCAGCTTCATTCATATTGCCGGAAATGGCCTGAGTTTATCTTTTTTGATCACTGAGTGGTATTCCATTGTATATATTCCACTGTGTATCTGTACACCATATCTTCTTGGTCCATTCATCTGTTTGGGGGCATTTAGGTTGTCTCCCTATTTTGGCTATTATAAATAATGCTTTCAATTTTTTTCTTGAAAAGTTCAGTACCTTGCACTAAAGAAATAGGAGTGAGATATGGATGCCACAAAATAAGACTTGTGTTCTGTGGTAAAATGTGAAATATTTATTTGGTCTTTGCCTGTGGTTCCTGGTATGTAACTCCTATGACCTTTGGGATCTTTGGCATGATAAACTGACTTTTGTATGCTAATGAGGTGAGTTTCAATCAGGATTAGAAAGCTGGGGCTTCTAGTCCCCATACTCTAATTTCCAGGGAGGGGAGGGGGCCTGGAGATCAATGATTCAAGCAACCATACCTAAAGTAAAGACCTTCTATAAAATCCTTAAACCAAGGGACTTAGAAATCTTCTATGTTGGTGAATACATTCAATTGGGGTGTTAGAAATGTGAGCATAGATGCTCCCATCTACCTTTCCTGAACTCATTCATTTGAATGTTTTTTTGTTTTTTTGAGACTAGGTCTCACTGTTTTGCCTGGGGGTACCACAGACTCAAGTGATCCCCAGCCCAGCTTCCCAGGTAGCTGGAATTACAGGCGCACACCACTACACCCAGCTATTTGGGGGGTACTAGGTCTTGCTATGTTGCCCCAGGTGGGTCTCAAACCCACGGACTCAAACAATTCCTAGTCCCGGCCTTGCTCCATAGGCTGCGATTAAAGGCACATGCCACCATGCCCAGCCTATTTGAATGTTCTGGAATTGTGTCATTTGTAATGGTGGATAACAGTAAATCAAAAGTTTTCCTAAGTTCTGCACATCATTCCTGCAAATTGTCAAATCTGAAGAGAAAGGCATTGAAGCTCCCTGATTTGTAGCCAATCAGTCAAAAGTGCAGGTGCTAATTTGGAAGTGATAATTGGTTAAAGTGGAGTGTGGTCTTAGTAGGTTGAAACCTAACCCAAAGGATCTGCCTAATTTCAGGATATTAGTGTCCAGATTGAACTAAATTGTAAAATACACAGGGACATGAGAACTTGCTTGGTATATGTTAAACCCCCACACACTTGGTGTCAGAAATGTTGTATGTAGCCGGGCATGGTGGCTCGTGCTTGTAAGCTTCAGCCTATGAAGCGGCCAGGGCTAGTGATCGTGGTTCGAGTCCCACCTGGGGCCTGAAGCAAGACCTAGTTCCAAAAAAATAGCTGGGCATGGTGGCACACTCCTGTAATCCCAGCTACCTGGGAAGCTGAGGCTGGGGATTGCTTGAGTCTGTGGTACCCTGGGCAACGAGAGCCTGCGGTTCCACAGACAAAAATAGTGAGACCTAGTCTCAAAAGAAAAGAAAAGAAAAGAAAAGAAAAGAAAAGAAAAGAAAAGAAAAGAAAAGAAAAGAAAAGAAAAGAAAAGAAAAGAAAAGAAAAGAAAAGAAAAGAAAAGAAAAGAAAAGAAAAGAAAAGAAAAGAAAAGAAAAGAAAAGAAATGTTGTATGTAAAAGAGTCTCTAACATATGCCTTGGAAAATTTGCACAATAAATTAGTGAGAATAGAAACTTTTTTCTCATAAAAATATAGTGGAGATGTTATTCTCTTAGCAACTACCATCAAAATTCTTCATGAGAGACCAGGGGGCACACGAGTTACAATTTTTGTGAATAGACTGCTTGGGACCCAAGCTGCTGAGTGGCCTTTTCCCCACCCTTCAGACCAGAGAAGCAAAGAGCAAAGGAAGAGCACAGATGTGGTAGACAGTAGGAGGTAAATTTACTGAAGTCACTAAATGGTTTGTTGACTGCATGGCATGCTAACCTGGGAGGGAATTAGCTCTTAACAGACTGGGCTTCCTCATCTAGATTAACAAGGCAGATTAACTGAAGCAGCAAATACTCTAAATGCAAGAGCCATACATAGGAGAAGCTAGAAAGGAATACTGAGAAAGTATGTTCTCAAAAACTCATAGAAACCAGAGAAAGGGAAAAGGGAAGGGGACTGGGTTGAGGATGTACAAAGCTCCTAAAACCAGGAAGACTTCTTGCTTTCTGGGTGACCCATGCTGTGAACAAGGGACACTACTAATGTTTTACCCTCCATCTTCCCTTGGCCCTTGCATTTTCCCTCTTTTCACACTCTTCTCCTATTGCCTATCTCTTTGGCCTGCCCAGCCAATGCTAGTCACAGACCTCTCATTCCCAAACATTCCCCCTTTTTATGTAAAGCCATTCATAGAGTCATCCAGACTTGCTGCTCTTGTTAGAAATTTTTTTCTCGGGTATTTGAATGGTCTATGAATAAAGTCACTTTTTTCTTTTCCAAACAACTGACAAGATCACATGTAACCTAATCTGCAATTCGACACACCCATACATAGAGATGTTTCAGTTTTACAGTTAGTATATCTACCAAGCAGAATAATTTAAACTAAGGAATTGGATGACTACATATTACAATTTGTCATTGTTAAAGAACAAAGGTGATTGGTTAAGTAGACAGGACAGATGAATGAAAGATAATATCGACAGCATGTTGACTAATCAAACACCCAATCATCTTACCTGCTACAAGTGAGAATTTGGTTAAACATTTTGATGATGCACAGAATAGCTTGCGAGGGATTTGTTCCCAGGTAATTGGCAGGAACTGCAGCTCATTAAATTAGCTCTCATCTGACATGCCAAATGATACTCACAGTTGATCTGTTAGATCATCAGCAAGCAATTGTTTATCTATTCCATGAGCCAGGATGACAAATAAGCAATTTTAGCCAAAAGGGTTAAGGCCAGTGCCAATCATTATTCACAGAGCAATTTAACTGATTTGCTGGCAATCAATACCATGCGTTCAAAATGCAAGACAGCAGTTTCTTCCACACCATGGAACCCTTTATGTGAATATTCCACCAGAATATAAACAAACAAAACACTAAATAAAGACAGGTCTCAAATGTAGAATTTGTCATCAGATTTTAAGGGAGTGAGAAAATCAGTAAACCTGGAGGCATTTATATTAAGCAGTTGCATAACAAAACAGGCCCTTAGAAGAGCTCCTATCCAGATTATTGGGCTAAACTGGTAAGAAATCATGAAAAATGCAAGAGAGAAACAATAGAGTCTGGTTTAATGCCTCCGCCATGTTTATCAGCCTCATTCGGAAATCTGAGATAATGATGGAGAAAACTACTCTAAATGGCTACATTTTGCTCTCCATTTCCATGCACTTGAAATCAAAGTCTTCACCTGAGATTAGCTAAGGGAAAGATTGTGCACCACCAAAGTGTCTTATTCAATTTGCCCATTGACATGGCTGGCCCTTGTCTAATAATAGATGCTATTTCCTTTTCTTGCCTCAGGATCCTGACATTAAGGCAAGATTCTAAGCTGTTGGGACAGCATTTCCGCTTATTTTACAAATGACCAAAATACCAAAAGGAACAGGAAAATCTGCTACAAATGAGGAGTTTAAGACTCAGAACCACAGCCCAGAAACTCTGTCATCACTAGGCCCCTCAGTGAGATCAACACTAAGTAAGATAAAAGCACTAGGATTGCCCAGTCCCAAGCCTTGATTTCCCTTCCATTGGAACATGTTGATTCTTACCTAAGGTGTATTGTTTGGATTCCTCTTCTTACCTTGATGACTGGGAACTGTGGTCACTTAACTACTTTACCGCTTAACTGTTTGGGGGCATTCAAGAAGCAGAAATTCAAGCTAATAAGAGCCTCCTCACGAGTTGTCTGTGTTAATAAAATATTCAAGCGAAAAGATTGAAGCTATTGTTCAACATGAGGTGTTAGGGTCATTTCACTGTTCCCATCCCTTGTGCTTTCCTTAGCTTCTCAACCAAGATAATAAAAATTTGGTCATAAATCTCCTTGGTTAAGTGCCTTCTTATAATCTGTCTCCAGTAATCATTGTGCTAACCAAATCCCTGTGGAAAAACTAGTACTTTAGGTCTTTAAAGCAATATTTGTAATTAATGTGGTCATAATATTTATAATATATATTTATAATTAAAATAATAAATACTGTGCACAAAACTGTTTCTCTAGGAACTTGTCAGACCCTCAACAACAAAGGCCTGCAAAGAATTGGTAGAAAATGTTAAATTTAAAGAACTGTTCTGATTCTGATTGGGAGCCATAGTCCCAGGAGATGAAGAGGAAAAAGCCAAGAATCATCCCCAAGTTTCTGCCCTAAATAGCTGAGTAGATACAGCATCAAGAGAGCTTGAGGTGAGTTTAGAACATATTTTGTTTCAGACATCAGTGGAGTTATTCAGTTGAGCATCAGTTAAATATTGGTCTCAGATTTCAGGTGAGAGATGGGAGCTGGAGATGCAGACTCGAAAACTGGTGGAACATAGTCAATAATGTGGCCAGTAAGAGTGAATGCACCTTTCTGGGGAAGCACAAAGAAAGAACAGAGTGGAAAGCAAGACTCTTGGTTGCCACGTTAAGATCCATACATGAAAAAGCAGCCATTCATGGAGATTGAGATGGAACAAAAGAGAGGTGCATTGAAAATTTAAAAAAAAAAAAAAAAAGAGAGGTGCATTGGGGAAACCTCAGGGTCATCGACAAACTTGTAGAAAGAAACTTTCAGCTCCCTATTGTTAATATACACGCTGATACACAATCTAATAAGGACTCAGATACCACCCCCTGCCCCTTCCTCCATAAAAACCAAAGAGTTTCCAAAAGAAATTATCATAATTTATTATGTTTCTACCAGACAAATAAGAATAAAAGAAATTCCACTTCGTTTGTAAATAAAGAAACTTATTGGAAATTTGAAGAATTCATTTCAAGGAAATCATGAAAGAGGAGTCACTTGCAAAGGGTGGGAAAGTTAGAAAGAAAAGAATAATGGCATTCATTTTTTTAAGAATATACCCGGGATAGAAATCAAAAGAAAGTTGGCAAAAGCTAGTGGGAGAAAGCACTTGGAGGGAGATTTTTGCTTTTTGTTTTTCAAATTAAAGACTTAAGCTTGTTTATAAAGTGTGGGGAAGATGCTGAGGAGAGTTTATTTTAAAGAGAAGTGATTCCTAAATAGGTCAATTTCAAAGGAGGCAAAGGAAGGGGAGCAAAGTAAGGATCTAGCCTTGAAAAGGAAAAGAGCTACCTCTTCAATAGAGAATCCAGGCAAAAATGTATGGTTAATAGAACCATAGAAATACAATCAGAGATCACCCCAAACTGCAGGGACCAAGAAAGAGAGAGATTGCGGGGCGTGGTGGCGTGCGCCTGTAGTCCAAGTGCTAGGAGGCAAGAGGCCGGGAATCACTTGAACTCGTGGGTTTGAGACTACCCCAGGCAACATAGAGAGACCCGGTCTTGAAAAAGCAGCCGGGTGCGGTGGCACGTGCCTGTGATCCCAGCTACCTGGGAGACTGAGGCTAGGGATCCCTTGATTCAGCAGGATCGGGACTACCGTGGGCAACATAGCGAGACCTAGTCGCAAAAAGAAAAAAAACATAGAAAGCGAGAGAATGTCTGGGAGAGGAAACATACAGCCCCATATTTCAGGGGTACCTATTCAAATGGGAAATCATACATTTAAGTGACATAATGCATGTGACTATGTGACTGATCTCAGCAGTTATGATGCATGCCCAGAGATGACAGGCGGTTCAGACTGAGCCATGTAGGGGTTTGCAAAGTTTGTTTTGTTAAAAAAAAAAAAAAAAAAAAAAAGTGAAGGTTTTGGGAATGTTGGGAGTATTGGCAATAAAAAAAGTGAGTTGTCAAATACATAGTGTGAGGAGCCGCCATACCTAAGCTAGAATTTTGCTGTGAGCATCGGAACACTTATGCTTATTTTATCTTAATCTGGCCTCAGTACACTGACAGGATGGCATCTTCTGGGGATGGCATCTTCTGTTGTCCCACATTGACATAACTAAAGAGGCATTCCACAAAAGACATTTCCAGAAGATAATGCTGTCTCATTTAAGATAATGATATCCCCCTGCCCCTTGCTGCTATGTGTTGCATTCCACAGGATCCTGTTTTTCTCCTTGTTTACCACATTGTATCTATACTTTCACAATTGTATACAAGTCTTAAGGAGCACAATAAAATTGCTGTTAGTTGCATGTTTGCTTTCAGCCCAGTCTCTCTGACTGATTCATTTCTCTTGTTGTTCCTCCTCCTTCGATCCTGCTCCCAGCAATATAATATTGCTATCATTCTTGCTACTGCTATCTCTACTTTGCCTGAGCCATACTTCTGCAAGCTGGAACTTAGGCACTTCCTCTTTCTCTGTAGGCTGCTCCTACATGTGCTTGCTGCCCCTGTTCTCTCTGCATTCCCCTCCTGCATACCATCAACACTTCCCTGTGTTCCAATGGTGAGAAAGTTTGTATAGACAGCCTTGGCTTTTTCTGACAGACTACCGGGCTATGTACAAACAGAAAGTCTCCCCTACTGTGCAGAAGTCATTGTCTAGAACACTTCCTGTGTCACAACATCAAGCATTCCCATGCTGCAGCCACCTGGGGTTTAATGTTGAACTGTTTCATGTCTACTCTGTGTGGGCTGGACTTAAAAACAGGTCATCTAATGAGACCTTAACACATGTCTAATGGGTTCTCAAGCTTACAGAGACTGATTATTTCATGCTAAGCTTGGCCATAATCAAGTACTTTCCTGATTCTCTTCTCAACCAGAAAATAGAAATTCTGTTTCTCAAGTATCTTAATAATAGGAGGAGAGTACAATGGATGATGGACACAAAAATCTACCACTTAAAGTGCATCCTTTATTGTAAAATAATGCATTGCCATTCTGGTTTACAGATAACTCTACTCGTAACAACCACAATCCTTTAAAGTTACTATTTATCACTGGATATTTGCTTTCCTCCCACTTCTGAACACCTGAGAGGGCCAGGATCCCAAGCATAGGCTGGCACAGCAGATACTTCTAGGCTCTGGCAAAGAGTAACACTTCCTTGTGCAAGGATAAGGCACATGGAAATGGCTAGGGAATACAATGATGGGACAAAGTGTGTTGTAGAAACATATCTTGGAAACATAGCAAAGAAAAATCCATATAATATCCAATGAATAGTTAGGTAGAAATTGTAAATTGGGTATGAGATGAAAGAAGCAAAACCCAGGGACCTAGGCAGGAGAAGCAGATAAGAAACAAAACCTACAGCCCTGAGCAAATGAGAAGACAATTTCTGAACCTTTCCTTTCAGACTTTGGGTCAGGGGAAAAGGGACCCTAAAAAGCTCTTCTTTTTTAAAGGGTGTAGCTTAGTTAGCAGATGCTTTACTCTTGTATACTATCTCTTATTTTACAACAATGCTGAAAGCCAAAAAAATTAAAATACACTGTTTTATGAAAATGCTAAAATTCAGGCTTACAGAAATTGCATCCCCATTGCTTTTTGCATATACGGCCAAGAAAGCAACTCAAAAATAAAGAGATAGAACAAATTCTCAGTGGGTAGATAAAATCATCTTTCTACATAGTTCTAATAGATTAGGGTGGAAAACTATAATTTGAGCTCATTGAAAAGTATACCAACAAAAAATAAAAACAAACTCTATGTCTTTCCTCAATATTAACTAACAAGTATTTTTGGTATAGATCCTGGTTCTTAAATGGAAAAAAAAAGAGGGTTGGTCTGTGAAAGTTATTCTAATAAAAAAATATGCCATTCACAAAAATAGTGCAACCTTAAACCAAAAGTCAGTATTATATGTAATAGCACTATGCTAGAGTGTTATTATTGATAGCTAGTAGGGAACCATTTGAGGGTTTTGAGAATGTAACATAGAGATTAAAATTGATGACTTAAGAATGCAGATTTTGGGCAGAGGCCCCTCGGCACATCCCAGACGCCATGGTTTTGGCTGCAGGTTGGGATGCTGGTAGGTAGGAGCCTCACTCCATCATACCTCTAGCTAGGGACCAGGGACTTGGGGGAAGTAGACCAGGGGAGTCAATCTCTGTCCCTCTGGTGTCCAGGGACAAAGATAGTACCTCTGCTGGGGAGGGGGGGGAGGGTGTTGGTGCCCCTCCCGTTTACTCCCACCTCTAACAAACTTTTCAATGAGATGAACTACAATCCAGCTACAGACATATGACAGGAGAATAAAGGCCCTGGACACATTCATCACCTGGGTGATACCCAAATAAAGCATGATCAGAACTACAAGAGACAAAACTGTAAAACCAACTAAAAAGATGACCTACTACAGAGCTACACCTACAATGTTTCAGGGGACCAGGGAACCAAACCCCTGATCCAGTGATGCATTCAACACCAGTGAGGCAACCCCCTCACACAAAGGGCAAGGAAAGCCACAGAGAAGAAGCTGTGGCCCCTTCAGAACTGCAAACCAGGAGAGAAAAGAGGAGATGGCTCAGCCACCCACCGGAGTTTGTCCCCACTAGGGGACCTCTCTACCATAAATTGCTGGGAGTTATGAACCCAAGCCAGATATCAGAACAATAAAGACTGGAAACAACAAATGGAATAAACTTCAGAATGGAGAACACAGCCACCATGAATGAGGAGGCCTGAAACCCTGTGATCGCACAGGTCTGGAGAAAAGGAGACAATCAAAGGAAGTGCCACAACCAAGGAACCAGGATAGCAGCTCCACACAACCCAACAAGAGATTCCAGACATATTTGGCCTAGTTACCTGGAATAAAGTCATCCCTGGAAATCTAAGCAGCAAAAAAAGAAGGGAAGGAGGAGGAGGAGGTGGAGGGGGAGGAGGAAGAGGAAGATATTTCACCAGAAAAGAAAGAGAAAAAGAACAATGGACCAAACACCAATCGGTGACTTGCAGGGAAAAGGAGGTGGGATCTACCAGAGGGAGGTAGTGGGGAAGGGGGAGAAAGATGGATCATTACTATACAAATAAGAATGAGATTGGTTGCATAAAATAAAATAAACATAATTTGAATTTTGTTTTCATTCATTCATTCATTCATTTACATAGTTGCTGATCCTCTTGGATATGTCCCCAGTCCCTACTCTCTGTCATTCCAACTCCTCTCTTGTTGCTGTTTCTTCAACCATGTTTAGCCCGTTGGTCTTGTCCTTTTCAGAATAATTATCCTTTTCCTGGACAAGGATCTGCATTCCTGGGCCCAGCAGATCATGCTGCTTAGATTTGGCTTTGTGACATGCACTCAGTCCAACTCCTTTGAGCCTATCAGTGCTTCATCCTTCTTGCTGTTTGTCTCCTCCACTTGGGTTTTAGTTTCATTTTGCTACTTCTTTGTCATGTATTTCTGGACTCTGGCTTAGGGAGTCTGTCTCCCAGTCCTTGTCAGTAGGTAAGTTCCTCATTGGAGACAGACATCAGCAGATGGTTAGTCTCATCCCTCGGTTTGTGGTTTGCAGCTCAGCCTTGCGGCCATTGCCACATCTGTGGTCTTCCTCCCCCTATGGTGAAGGAAAGTAACTTGTTCTCACTGCAGGATTCTCTGAGCCCTGATTTTGGTTCCCAGCCCCTAGTGACAATACAGGTATAGCTATGTGACAAGTCCTCATAGTCCTTTGTCCATTGGTTTCCTCTATACTCTTCATGGGTCCTGCCCATGAAATGGGTGTGTCAGGACTTTTTTCACTTGGTGACCTTCTCTATGTCTAAAGCTGTTTCTTTAGTGTTTTTTTGTTTTGTTTTGTTTTTGTTCCTGGTGCGGACTGGCTGGAATGGGATAAGACCAGAGGGGAGTGTTGCGACCCTCCATCCCCAGCCCTACCCTGCATGCCTGTGCCTAATAGGACTTGGGATCTGTGGGGGGGGGGAGACCTTCCCGGACCTCCTTTGGGCAGTTCCCCCCACCCGTGGCCCCACCCAGGTTGCATTTACCTAGGCAGAGATCCCTCTCCTGAGGCCTTCCCAACACAGCCTTACAGCCCAGGCTTCTACCCCACTGGAGGCTAGCAAACATGCAGCCCCTGGAGAGGGACTTGATCTGTCCAGAATTTGAATTTTGAAGTAGATATGACATGAAAGGAGGGCCAGGCACAGGCCTGTAAGCCCCATCCCTAGGCTGGGCTGGGGCTAGCGATCGTGGTTCTAATCCCACTTGGGGCAACATAGCAAGATCGAGCTCAAAAAAAAATAGCTGTGCCTGGTGGCGTGTGCCTGTAATCCCAGCTACCTGGGAAGCGGAGACTGAGGATCGCTTGACTTCGTGGTACCCCCAGCAACCTGGGTCTGTGGTTCCACGGGCAAAAATAACGAGATCTAGTCTCAAAAAAAAAGACATGAAAGGAAATGTAGAAAATTACAGGGGCAAGGATGCAAATTGTGAATTTAATGTAAGGATTTCTGGTCAAAAAATGGAATAGTTCACACAAACATCCCTCAGCCTCACCTCACAACTACTACCTTGAAGTATAGAAGGTAAACTCCTCAGCAGATGAGAAATAGGTGGGCCACTGAACTGAGGGGTGATAAGGACTGAACATTGCCTCCAGGGAGGGAATCAGCACTCTGACCTTCCTCTCAGGATGGAGGTGGAAGTTCTGGAAATATTGCACATCTCCTCAGGGCAAAGACTCTAAGGTCTCCTCTAAGTTCAAGTTGCTACTATAGTATAAAATCTGTTTCTGGAGCAGAGTCTCCAGGAGACAGCTGCGAAATGACTAAATGAGGAAGGATGAGCTTGGGAAGAAAACAAATATATACAAAATGCAGATGCTTGCACACAAAATTTGTTTGCAACTGAATTTCTAAACACATAAGGAAAATTCACCCTATGGCAGTCAACAAACTCAGAGCATAAAAGAATTCACTTTTATTTTGGAAATGGGAACAATAGAATAATTAAAAAGAACAACAGCATGATTTCAGGTATGTTTTATTTTAAAACAGACTGTAAAATAGAAGCAAACAGTGACATTTTTAATAGCATTTACAAGTTCTGGAAATGAATCTCTTGCAATTTTACAAAACCTCTGAACAAGTGAGTAAATTTTTAAAAACCATAATCAAAAAGAAAACTGATAGATTTAAAGAAAAAAACAGCAATGATTGAGGGTAGAGATATAAATGGCTAAAGCAAAATGGCATGATAGTGACAGAAATGTAAAACCAACAAGTATTATAAAAGCAATACAGCCAGTTGTTAGATAGCAGTCACTAGATTTAATTTTGTCTAACCACTGAGATTGCCTAAAATCAACTGTGATGATGACAATTGGAAATTCTATTTATGGCACTCCGTTAATGCCTCTAGAATGCAGAAGAGTGATGAAAGTGAAGCTTATGCCCTCAGTTAGTCAACAAATCTCAAATGAGTTTATGATGAAAATTCTTCATCATTCATGTCTGTAACAATAAGAAACCTTAATTTTAAAATTCTTAAGTTACTCATATTGTTCTGATCTTTGTTCCTTAAGTCTGATACAATAAATATATAAAAAACTAATTGCCATAGAATAGTGCATATTATGCATTTATTATACATCTTATATTCATTATATTTATTGCATATTTACTTATTCTCTCTTATAAAATGTTTACTACCCTCCATTATCTCTATAAACTATAAACTGATTACAAAATATTGCAAGTTGACACTATAATCATTATTTTTAAAAGAAAATTACAATTTAGCTAAAGATTGAATATTATTTAATTTAATTTTTGGATAATACATGATTTTCCCCTTCAAGTGAGACCACTATAATTCTTACACCACCAAAGCACTCATTGTCTATCACCATATTCCCTTGTGTTCTTCCCTGCTTCCTATTTTTTGCCCCTTCCCATACCTTCATGAATGCCTCATATCTATAATCAGCTTTCAAGATTTCTTTGTCTAACCTACGTTCAGTTTCCCCATATTCCACATGTAAGTGAAACCATTGGATTTATCTTTTTCATTCTGGCTTACTTTGCTTAACATCAACCTTTCCAGATCCATCCATGTTCCCAGTAATGGCATGTGCTTACTTTTTTGATTACCAAGTAGTATTCCATTGTGTATATATACCATTTCTTCCTGATCCATTTATCTGTATTGAGACACTTAGGTTGTTTCTATATCTTTCTCATTGTAAATAAAGCTGCAGTAAATAAATACAAGTTAGCTTTCAAATTAGTGTGTTTATGTTCTTTGAGTAGATTCCTAGGATTAGAATAGCTAGGTGATATTGTAGGTCCATTTCTAGTGTCTTCAGGAAACTCCATGCAGATTTATATAGTGATGGGCTAGTTTACATTCCTATCAATAGTATAAGAGAGTCCCTTTTTCTCCACATCCTTGTAAAGGGGCTAAAATTTTAAGTAAGGATATAAAAGAAAAAAATAAATTTTAAGTATGTTTTTAAAAATTTAAGAACTTGAGCTACTACTTTGGAAAAATAAGATAACACAGCATTTTAAAACATAACATTTTTTTTTCAACTCTACCACTAAAGGTGGTAGAGAGAAATAGCAGATATTTTGTTCCTGACCAACTCTGAACATCCAGATCTTTAGCCTCTAATGTTATTTGCTACAATGAACTACAACTCCTTTCAGGGTAGATGATGCTATTTTCTGAGGTCAGCTTAGAGTATTCTGTTTTCCTGGCCAGAAACTAGGAATGTTTTCAAGGACATCAGTCACTGTGCTCAAAGAATAAAGGAGGAAGACCACCTTAAATGACTCCCTGACTGGTATCACCCCTGAGGGAGACTGCTGTGACCAGACTGTTGCTGAGGGAGAACACAGAAGTTAAAACTCAGGACTCTAGACTCTTATACAGGAATTTTCAGGTAGAAACGTCTGTCAAGGTCTTAGGAGAATATGTCAAAGCACACACTACCATCCTCACAAGAGAGCCAGAACTTGCATAGTTGATCAGTCACAGAGGAGGAAGAAGGGATCAGACAGGAGATGCAAAGGCAGAGGCACTTTGAGCACTGGAGCTGCAAGAAAATGGTTTTGTTCCCTTGCTCTTCTCTGACCCCTATCAGAGTAGTGAGGAAAATAAGGAAGAGAAAGAGCTGTATGACAGAGCAAATTGTGCCCCCCACCTCTCTCTCTCTCTCTCTCTCTCTCTCTCTCCCCAACTTGCTGAAGCCCCAAGGTTACTTTGTAGTGAATAATACCAGAATAACACTCTATATTGTTTTAGATTAAATAAGCAATTAATAAATAAATGATTAAAGTTTTGAAATAAAAAGGTTTAATAACCAAATAAGTTTAATAACCAAATTAGACCTCTTTTAATAATAAAAAGTTACTGAAACTGTTGAGAATCAGACTTTTATTATTAAAAGTTATTAATTAATTATTATTATTAATTAAAAGTATTATTAAAGTCGCTCACTCTGCAAGAAATAGAAAGCCTTTGATAACAGGCATTGCAGTGTAGAACAGTTTATGAGTTGAAACTCTTCTACCACACTGTTTAAGTAAGATGTGTTATTTGAACAGCACTAAGAAAATGTAAATAGTAGAAATATTCCCAGACATAAGAAATCTTGGAACAACATATGAAATATAATCTTGTATTTAATAGCCTATTAGTCTTTTATATGGAAGTCATTTTTAGACAGGTTTTCCTTTTCTTTAAAGAGATTCGTTGTACTTATCTTCCTGTACTACTTGAGATAGATTGTTTATTATGAGAGTTGCAATTTTCAAAACCATATGCATAGTATCTTCATCTATATTTAAAATAATAGGCAGAAACCCCACCTATCAGGAAGCAGCCTAAGCAGGCTGTTTGCCTGCCTGGGGTCCCAGGCTGTTGGAGCTCCCTTGCCAGCAGGGAGCAAAGGTGACAATGACCCCTGAGTAAGTCCCCCAAAGCCTGGAGAGCCTGGGAGGGGGACGGGCGTGGTTTAGCCCCATCCACCAGCAGGTGGTTGCTGCACGGGGCATCATCTGCAGCCCAGATCAGCCAGGACATGTTTCCCCCAGCCCCCACCCCAGGGGGAGTTTGAGAGGGTGCATGCCCAGACATCTGGGTCCCGCCCCCACAGAGGTACTGGTGCACGGGCGGGAGAGAGGTGTGGGAAATGCCCCTTCCATTTCACTCTCACCCCCGCTAATTTTCAGGAGGAGAAAGAACATACATAATATAAACTCCATCATAGAATGGGCGAGGGGTCAGGTGAAAATCCAGCCTACAAGCCTGAGCTGGACAAAGCAGATGGGCAATCGAGAGAACCAGTGCATGCGAGACAGAAGAAACAACTATGGAAACATGATGTCACGAGGTGCAACTGCGAGCTCCCTGGGTCTAGAAATGAAGAACCCAAGTCTTCATTTCGGAGATGCCTTTTAGGAGACCAAGGCGCCCCTCCCCACACTACGGGAGAGGAGAAGAGGGTCAAGAACTGGGGGCATCAGTCCCACAGCAGGGCCGCAAAGTAAGACAAAGGAAATGATCTACAATGGCCACTCGCAGATACCTGTATCCACAGAGAAACTTCTTTACTGACACAGACAGGGGATGAAATCCCCTAAATCTGATGCCAGAACCAGCAACAAAACAACAGAGGTTGGAGAAGACAGCCTGCTGCAAGAAAACACGGACAGATCACAAATAGATATAGACTGGCCACCCAATGCAAACTTAAGACTGAAAACCTACCAGCAAGGTTCACCTGTTTCCAACAACATAGTCCCTCACCCAATGAAAGAACACTGGAAAGAAAGAGACTAATGGACTTAGCACAGACTAGTAAACAACAAAGAACGGGGTTTGAGAGAATGGAAGGGGTACCAGAGGGAGGAGGGAGGGGGAGGTATCCCAGAACCCCCAGAACCATTTACCAAAGTTGTGATTTAAAGAAAGAGAGAGAGAAAGAAAGAAGGAAAGCAAGCAAGCAAGCAAGAAAGAAAGAAACAAAGAAACAAAGAAAAGAAGATAGAGGTAGAAGATGGATAGATAGATAGATAGATAGATAGATAGATAGATAGATAGATAGATAGATAGATAGATAGATAGATAGATAGATAGATAGATAGATAGATAGATAGATAGATAGATAGATAGATAGATAGATAGATAGATAGATAGATAGATAGATAGATAGATAGATAGATAGATGATAGAGAGATAGATATAGATAGATGGATAGAGGGATAGAAGATAGAGAGATGATAGAGAGATAGATGATAGAGAGATAGATATAGATAGATGGATAGAGGGATAGATAGAGATAGAGAGCTAGAGAGACAGACAGAGACAGACAGACAGACAGACAGACAGACAGACAGACAGACAGACAGACAGACAGACAGATAGATAGATAGATAGATAGATAGATAGATAGATAGATAGATAGATAGATAGATAGATAGATAGATAGATAGATTATCCAGCCATAAAAACAGTGCAGCATGGAGGGACCTTGAAAACACTGAGCTCAGTGACAAAAGGACACACCTGTTTCCATTCATATGAAATGTCCCCTGCAACTACCTATATACGTGGGTAACTACACTTCATCCTCCCACTCCCAACCTCAAAATTTTGTGCTCAATAAATTATCTTAGAGTATTGTCTGAGTCACATCCAGTTCATCCCAGTGCTGTGCTTGTCTAGTTTTCTTTCTCTAGAAATGTGCTAAACATTTTTTTCGCATATGTGAGACCCCTCCTTCACATGTGCTCCTTAACAATGGAATACGGAAAACAGAGTCCAACTCTATTTGAACATTATTTGTAACATTTTGATTTTTCATTTGTTGCTTTCTTCCCCAGAATTTTGAGCTTTGATAAATCATAATTGATACAAATGTAATGAATACAGATTTGCCCTTGAAATTTTATACAGAATTTGAATTTTTCTACCAAATGCAGATTTATTTTGTAAGTTCCTTTGAAATATATTTTGGGGGCTCGGCTGGCGCATGGATTTCACGCGGGCATTGCGCCTGCGCCCCCCGCGGCCTGCACGCACTGGCTCCACTAGCCTTCCCGAGGTCAGGTGGGGTGGGGCTGGGGTCAGCCCAGGAAGAGGCCGGGCTGCACATCTGAGCCCTGTGAAGAAGCAGGGCGCGTTGTGGAGGGGGCGGGGGGCCGCCGGGGGGCACGTCTGCCACAGTCTCCTCTGGGTCAGCCTTCAACATGAGAGTCCTAATCAGGAATAATATCTTAAGACAATATTCATCCACAGAAACCAAACGAGTGAGGTACTGATGGAAAGTCCCTTAAAATGTGCCACCCGGGCAGGACTCAAGGGGAACAAGGCAAGCACCACACGCACTGAACTGGGAAAACCAACAAAATATGACGCCTACAATGTCACTGAGGAGCCGGGAACAAAAACCTGGCACAGAGAAGCTGTCAATAAGGGCACTGCATACCCTCTTTGTTTAGAAGGAAGATACCGCTGAAAGCCAGGCATGGTGGCTCGTGCCTGTAATCATCAGTCTGCGAAGCAGCTGGGGCTAGGGAACGCGATCTGAGTCCTGCTCGGGACAACACAGCGAGACCTAGCCCCAAATAGCTGGGTGTGGTGGCGCACGCCTGTAATTCCAGCTACCTGGGAAGCTGAGGCAGAGGATTGCTTGAGTCTGTGGTACCATGGGCAACAGTAGCCTGCGGTTCACGGGCAAAAATAGCGAGACCTAGTCTCAAAAAAAAAAAAAGAGGCTTGTCTAATGATAGTGGCCCCACAGCAAAGCCCCAAGGGAAAACTACCATCAGCTGATGGATGTCCCTTCGAGGATCTGCTCTTCCAAAACATATGTTGGAGTCACGCCCCCAAAGCCAAAGACCTGAAGCATGACTGAAGGAGCAACAAAATGTGGCACAAACTGCGGAGATGAGACCCACCAAGACCAAAGATGCTCCAAAAGCAGTACAGGAATGATAAACAGCACGTTCTACCACATCCCGGGAAATTGCACCCTCACCAAGGATGAGGAAATGGATCAAGAAAAAAAAAAAAAGACTAAAGGGCTAAACATGGACAAACAACAAAAAGAAAGGAGGCAAATCGACCAGGGGAGATGTGGGGGGGGGGGTATTTCCATGGGGATTAGCAGTTATACATTCATCTATTGTAATATATGCAAAAATCTTTAAAAATTATTTTAAAAAATGAAATATATTTTGAATGGTATATTGACAGACTGTCAATTTTGAATTGTCCCATAATTATATGAAAATGCCACAGGATTTTTATATTGTATTTATAATTAATAGATGAACTTAAAATACCCTATTTAGAAAAAGTTTAACATCTTAAAGGAAAAGGAGGTAGGAATTCCAGCTGTGAGTTGGTAGGAAAACTTGAAAAAAGAAGGCAACTTTGCTAAATCACAGGCCTTCCTCTAGTCTGGTAGAAGAGCTAGTTATAATCTGGTTTGATTTTTAAGTCCTTCATTTATGACAATCAAGCCTGTGTAAGGCACACATATAATCCAGGCCTTGTTTTCACCCTTGAGAAAGTAGCCTGTTTCATGGTACTCCCAAAGAAATCAAAGGAGTAACCAAACTCCAAGATTAGAAGAAGTTATTATCATCATAATCACAGTATGTAATACTCCTCCTCAGTTTCTTAGCTGCCGGATAGTCTCTCAAGATAAAAAAAGCTTATATCCAAGTAACAGTAGTCATTGTGAATTAAACACAATGATAGTGTTTTGTGCTGAATGCCTCATGTGTACCATCTCATTTATTCCTCACAACCATACTAATATGCAAGCCAAGATGCAGAAAGGGAAGTAATTTATCTCAGTTATACAGCTGGAAACCAGGTGATGGAGCTGGGATCAGAGCAGCATCTTCTGACTCCAAAGTTGATGTTTCAAATCACCAGAATACATTCTTTCCCCACCAACACTGACAAAACTTTACCAGCCTCACCCATCATATGTTGCAAATTTCCTACTGGTGATTAAAAACAAAATACTCAGTGAAATCTAAACCAAGAACATAACCTATTGAGGGCATAATCAATCCCTGTGCACTCAGCAATGAGTGAGTGTGGTGGGCTGAGAGAACAGCCTATCCCACTAGCGAGAGGGAAGGACACCACCCCTCTTTTGTTCACTAGCAGATGGCAATTCTTATTTGGTAAATAGTGCATACTATTGTCAAATTCCTGAAAAGCTTGTACCATTAAAGAAAAATTATTGCCTGGCTATTCTTCACATCACTAATAGAAGTAAAATTTGGAAGATAAGACAGGGTAGTTTTAACTGGGTTGCCTGCCAGCCTGGGCCTCTTAGGATGGAGGCATTCCTAGGTTTCCTCAGTTCCAGCAGCCTCCATTTTCTATGTGAAGACACCAGGGGTACGAAATCAATGAAGAGTGTCTTCCTCTGAGAGGCAGGATGTGAGAAGAGAAGGAGAAATCAGAGAAACTATCGCTCTTCTTCATCCTAAGTGACCACCGCAGCAACAGACCCTGCACCATGGAGCGCTGGGGGGCGGGAAGCAATGTCATTGCAGAACCCAGATGCCACAGTGAAGAAGAAATACAGCACTTTCAGCAGCTGCATCTGGCTTTTTGGCAAGCTTTCCATACTGTGGTGCTGATTCTTTGGGCATCTGCCCCTTCATTTGCTTCACTAGTAACCTGTGAACTAAGCCTCATTCACTCTGACCATGTTCTGCTTGGAACTTGGGTACATGTGCACTGTTATGTTTATACTCAATCTCCTATGAACTTTTTCAGAGAAGTCAATATCAAAATTTTCAGCTACAGGGGAGAGGAAGGGAGGGGAGGGGGGCTGTAGTGGAGGAAAGGGCGGAGAAAGGGAAGGGAGGAGAGGAGAGAGAAATTCTCTGTTCTGAACCACTGGCAGCAAATACCCCCAGATCAAGTACATGTGCAATGTTTTGAAATCAAGACAAAACCACCTTATCCTAAAGTAAGCACTCTCTTTCCATTAATGAGTACAAGGTTTAAAGGGTTAATCCAGTGGCTCTGTAGTTAGGAAATTTCATCTATAGGGAGGCTTTGTTAAAACCCTCCCCTTTAACAGAGCTGTTCTGCACGTCAAGAAAAGTGAGATACTTTTCATAGCTTCCCCTTTCACATTTTTATGCTACACCTTTCAGCAAAAGCTTTTACAATGATATTAAACATTAACTCTGTATGGGTTAATCCCAAGACACAGCAGCAGCCTTAAGGTTAATAGTCCTTTTAATTAAAGGATAAGTTAGTTATTGAACACAGAAGCTAATCACAAAAGGATTACCACTGAAAATGAACATAGTCTGTGCAATTAGTCTGATAATTAAGACTTAAGTACTGGACAGAGATCAAAGTGCTTGTAATATGCAATAAAGTTCCTAGAGTTGTAAGGATATTCAAAATGTTAGCTTGTGCTTTATTGCACCTTCCATTTATCGTGTACCCATGATAGCTGCAAACACATTTCCCCGATGGATGTCAGCATGGATAACTGCAACAGCTGTTACTACATAAGCCTGGTGTTTCTCACAATATGATTACTCTGTCAACGACGGCTGTAAAAGGTGGCATCTGCATTCATCAAACAGAGTTATCAATAAATGTAAAGCCATACAACAATTAGAGATCTCAAAGGAAGAACAAATCCAACCAGAAAAAAAAATGTCAACCACACTCTTTAATTACTAAGATTGTTAATCAATAAAATGCCTTCATAACTTTTAATTAAAATTTTATTTGAACTGGATGTTTGGAGAATCTGATTCTTTGTTTTCATTACATTTAACAGTTGCACTACAAAAATCCTGTTGGCATCTGTGAGTGGCCATGCCCTGAGGGACACTTTATATCTGTAATTGCATATTGTCACCTACAGAGGGTGTTAAGAATCCTTGTTAAAAATAAAGGAACTAGTTAGGAGACATCTCACAGTAGCCATTATTATGGAGCAAATTACTAGGCAGAGCAATCCAGAAGCTGTCAAGACAGGTTAGCAAAAAGGAGTGTGAGGATATCAACCATTCAGCAATTCATCATGGACCAAAACTAGGTCTAAACTAAAACTAAAGGGAAAAGGCATTGGTTTATGAAGTCAAGGCATTGCCTTTGTTTATAGCAATGAATAAAGATTCTAAGAGGTACTGATGAAGGATAAAAAGATGAAATGATAAAAGAAAAATCAATTGCTTTAATCACACTGATGCTCAAGCAAGATATAATGAGAACAAGTTAGAATTCCAAAGCTCAATGCTGTATACATTATCTTCACTTTATCTTTAATTTATGTTCATAAGGGTCTGTATAGTTTATGTACCACCAAACCTAGAAGTTGATTGGTGAATTCCCAAATCTCCCTCTCAGTTTCATCGGGTCAAATACAGGCATCTCTCTTCCTTTTTAAATGGTCTCTTTTTGATTTCTAGTAAAAGAAAATTGATCTTGAATATTCTTCACAACTGAGTTTCCACTAGGATTTCATTTGACTCTCACTTCCAACCCATATGAGAAAAACAAGGTTGCCTGCTGTTTATTTCACTACTGAAATAATTAGTGATCGCTCACATTTTTGAGTGCTGATAAGACATGGAACTCAGTGCCCAGAGGTTCACTCTTGAAGGTTTCCTTTCTTTAATCTCAGCTTAGATGATGGATTCCCTTCTGAGTTAGTGATTGTGAATTGTAGCCGCCGACCTACCTGAACTCCCAGCAAAGATATGATCTCTCTATGTAACTCAGAGTGTGTGTCATCCCTGTTTTCCTTCTTTCAAGAAAACAGAATACTGTCATCAGAGGATAGCTTGGAAAATCAGTCAAGAAAGCTCATTTTTTACCAAAAGATCCCCAGTCCAACTTTGTTTCCAGTGACTGAAAAATAATGATTACACTCTCAAGTTCAGGGTCATATCTTGAAGAAAGGAGAAGAAAACAGTAGTATCTCATGCTTAACTGGTGCTTACCATACACCTGTTACTATTCTTTATGGACTGTTACTATTCTTTATGGACTTTATGGATATTAACTCATTTAATTCTCATGGAAGTGACTGGCCCATGTCACACAACAGAAAAGTGAAGCCATGATCCAGGCTGTCTGGTTTTATCCTGTGTACTTAACCTCTACCCTACACTGCTTTTCAGCATAAGTACTGAATTATGCTTAGTATGTCAAACTTATGCTAAATGTTTTGTCTCTGTTTACATACTTCTGCAAAGTTGGTTACAGGTGGGGAAATTTAGACTTAGAAAGAAGAACTGAACCTACTCTATGTTATAACTAGTAGTGCCCAGAATTAAGTCTCATTCCCTTGTATCCTAAAAACCCACAATACTTCACATATTGTCCAAAATGATTGCTTAATTTTAATTCTACCATTTACTGAGGGATGAGAAAGGGAGAATATAGAAAGGCAAGGGAGAAGAGGCTATGTGTAGTTGCTGCATTGTTCCTTTCCCTGAAGGCTGAGGAGTAAGAGAAGATTAGGCAAAGACTGGAATTTTTCCCTTTGGGCAAGGGAGATTAGTAAATGGGACTTAAATATCAGAGTATGAATTTTCTAAGTGAAGGAGAGTACATTTTAAGGATGAGAATTTTTGTTTCTAAGGAAATAAGGTAGATAAATGCTTAGGAGGACATAAGGCAGATAAGATGTAAAAGTCTACAATGAAACGGTCCAAGAACCTAAAGGACTGGTTTTAGTTCTAGCTGAATGTCAGATTTTTATTATTTATCTCAGGATTGTGAGTTTCATTGTGATACATGTTCTTTATGTCAGATTAGTGAAACAAGTTAAAATAATGTGAAGTCAAAAAAGAAAAGGAATCTGCAATAATTAATCAGCCCAGGATGGAGCCAACGCAGCGGGAATGGTATTGAAGATTGCTAATGTGGAAAAAAATCAGGGTCTGGATCGCCTTTATGGAACACAGTGCCCTGCATTCTAGCAGGTTCTAATAAACAAGTATAGACTGAATGGTGAAGGTTTTCCCTCTCTACCTAAAGCTGCTGAGAGGTAGGAACTGCGACCTTTACTAAAACAAGAGGCTCAATCATTGTTTACAACATACCAGTGACTGCCTTTTCCTACCTTTTTCAAACCTTTGGCATTTGACATTTTACTGTTTTTCTCTCTCCTGTTTTCTTAGTTCTTAAATCACCCCCAACCTCAAAGAGTCAGCAGTTCCGAATAGGCAACAATTCCATATAAGTTCATCAAAATGTAAATTTCAGATATTACAGCAGGACACATCTTCCCTGAAGCTCAGTATGGCCCAGTATATTACAGACAGCAATCAAAACCATCAGTGGAAATGGCACATCGATGTGAAAACTCTTTGGGTATATTTAGTATTTTTTTCCTACTAAAAACAAGGTGGGGGGATATTCAGCACAAGTCATTTTAACCACTTAATATATCCATTGCAAATAAACCTGTAGTAGTCCTATTTGAACATAAAAGAGCTGTTTCAAGCCTTAAATGATATGTAAAAAGCACTACAGACCCCCAAGAGTTATTTAATTTCTACATTTTGAGATGATTGAAAATGAACATGATTGAAAAATGAAAGTCGTATTTTTTTTAACTTTCATTTTGCAAAGGTTAATTGACAAGCAGTTTGAGTGAAGGAATGAGCTGCAAGTAAGTTTCCAATTACCAGAACCGGGACATAGACCTGCAAGATATGAAATATATAAATCTTGAAATGCTAACAGAGCTTCCATTTATTAGGTTGAGGAATGAGCAGTATAGATTTGAAGACATTATGGCTCACTTTATAAAGCTATAACTATCTATATAAAGATAAAATAAAATAAAATATCTTGATTTTAATTTCAGAAAAAAATCTTTAAAAATTTTCCTCAGGAACCATCAACGACTAATAAAATGAGACTTCTTTTTCTATTAATGAAAACACTTGGGTATAGTTGTAAGACTGTGAGTCTCTCTTTATTCATCTATAGACACAGATATGTAAATTCACTGCCAAATAGATTAGCAAAATGCAAGTACTATGGCAATCTGGGGGAGAGTCTATCTTGTTGCAATTTTTAAATTTCTCAATCCATCAGTTAAATGTAGATTCAGGGCACAGACTCATATTTCCTTGTCAAATAAATTATGTGTTACATCAAAGACCACACAGATTCCTACTTAACAAAACAGGAGAATGTCTGAATAGACCATAAATGTGAAATATGAAAGAGAGCAAAATGAGACAGCCAATATAATAAAAGATTTGTTAGTCAGCTAAAAACTATCTACCAAATGGTACTACTGGCAATCAGAACTGGTGATTAAAGAAATATTCTTTTAAACTGATGCTGATTTTTTTCCATGAGAAATGAACTCTGATGATAATGCAAAACGGTAAAATTGCTATGCATAAACAGTTTTTAATTAGACAACAAAGACTGAGATGGTGCATCTATCTTTTCTACTTCACTATTAAAACATCATGTACAAGTTATCTAATAAAAGAAAAGAATGAGAAATTGTTCAGGTCTTGAGAAATAAACCAACTACTAAATTATTATATAGCTGTAAATCCATGGGTCAATAATAATTGTTTTAGCAACTTGACATTTTTCCTCTTTCAAGTAACTTATAACAATTAATCCTTGTTATAGACGTTTTCTACACTGGTTCCCTCCTCCAGAGATGACATAAAAAGAGTGGCTCCTGTCCAGAAGCTATTCCTAAAAATGTTACTTGGTTTACGTATTTGGGAAAATGAAATTGTTAGCAACTCTTAGACTGGAATTTCTTAAAATATAACAGAGTGTAAAAATTATAAAATAAAGATATTATTTTCAACTTTTCCCTAAAGCAGCATCATTATAGTATTTAGTTTCTTAGCTACGTCTAATTTCCCTAGGGTTCAGAGAGTTTATCTGAACAGCTAAATGAGACAATGAAGGGGAAATGCTTGGCACCATATCCAGCACGGGGTAGTCACTCAGAAAAGAGCTCTGTATAACTCGATAGATTTGATAAATAATCTAGATAAATAGGAGATAAATCTAGATAAATAGGAGACTTTGACTTTTTTCCAGGTCTTAACCACAGTGCCGTGTGTGTGTGTGTGTGTGTGTGTGTGTGTGTGTGTGTGATGTGTTTGCTTGCTACAGCTGTGATAATAAAGTGTTGGGTAACTTTAACAACAAAAATGCATTTTTTTCACAGTTCCAGAGTCTAGAAGTCAACAATTAAGGTGTCAGCAGGGTTGGTTTCTCCTGAGGCCCCTCTCTTTGGTTCATGGAAGGATCCTGGGTATCTCTATATGTGTTCAAATTTTCTCCTTTTATAAGGACACCAGTCAGATAGGATTAAGACTAAAGATTTCATTTAACTTACTCACCTCTTAAAAGACTCTCGGACCCCTCTGCTCCCCCTCCCCAGTCATATTCTATGGCGCTGGGGGTTAAGACTTCAATATATGTATTTGGAGATAATGTAATTTAGCCCAAAATAATGTAATATCATAATATAGAAACTTCCCAATACTGGAGAGGATGTCAGGATCCAAAGTGCACAGATACTTTGAAATGAAAAGAAAGTGTAGAATCAAAGGACTGATGGGTGGGTCCCAGCATCCTTTTTTGGACCTTCTCCTGTTCTAGCCCTACTCTCCTCTTTTGCATCAATCTCTCTGTATCTTGGCATTTTTTTCTGCACTGGCATCAGGGCATCTTTGAGTCAGTTGCTGAATTGCTTAAATTAATAGTATGTGAAATAAGTAAAAGGTATATTAGCACATCTGAAGAAATACCCTGTATACAGAAGACTTAGCTATAGGGAAAGAAGCTGTGGTTATGAAGGAAATATGGAGAGAAGTGAATGCAGTCACTTCCCAAACATAACTTAAACTGCTCAGGATTCTCTTATCCCTCTACTAAATCCTCCCCACCATTCTTTTTTCAAGTAAGTCTGTGCTGTAGTGGATTGAGGCTAAACCAAATCAGGTGGCAAGGAGGGAAGTGGTTATTCCAAATATGGATAGCAATGCTAGTGGTGGGGTTAGAAGAAAAAGAAGAAAGGATGGGTAGGCAGGATCCTGTAGTTAATGATACCTAAAGAAACTTGAAAAACAGATACTTAACGTAAACAAACAGTTTTTTATCCTTGTTTAATCCTATGTGCTAAGTGTAATTTATGAAAATGTATACCAATGTGCTAATGAAAGAATGCTCTTTCCTTAACAGGATGTTAGTAGTAAGAAAAACTGTCATCACCTGAAATAATTTCAGTAGAATATGTAATTACCTACAGTATGAACTTTAGGAGAGATGAAAACAAATATCACTTTCTTGCTCCCTTTTTCCCAGTTAGGGGAAGGAGGGGTTGTGAATCTGAGAGTATCTTTAATTTAAGCCCTGGCATCATGCCTAGCACTGCTCTCTGCAAGTTCAATAAATAGATGTTGTCAACTGATAACCCCATTGTAGAGGAACATTTGTTTCTTCAGCCAAATTCATCGTATCTGCATAGTTCCATTGTTCTTTGGGGCTCTCTCCTCCTTAAAATGATGGATTACCAAGTAATAAAAATGCTTTCACCTTTATCTCCAGCTAGTTCACCCCCTTTAGTTCTCCTGTTACTGCCAGGCTCCATGTCAGCTGTTCCATCCACCCATTTCTCACTGGCTTCCTGGTAAGGGCAGCTTAGAACCATTCTGCTTTTAAAATTATAGCAAAATTTTATAAAAATTGTTGAGGTCTGTCGATTAAAGGGGAAGTAATTGTGTTTTCACTGTTCGGAAATAATAGTATTCTGATTGCCATGAGTCAGAAAAGTCTCCCATGAGGTGCCCCCGCTGGGAAAAAAGAAAGGGCAAACTCAACAATAAAATCAGGAAGCTACAAGTGGTAGAAGCTTTGCAGAGGGGTTGTCATCATCTTTACCTAACCCTGAGAGAAATCCCCAAAATGAGAGACCTAAGAAGAGAGCTTATATATCCTTTAAAAAATGATGATTTTGGCAAATAACATTTTTATTCAAAAAGGAGGTGAGGGGTGGTTTATTTGTCTATATACCATCTATTATTATAGAGCTTTCTGTGACCTACATTCCCCTCCATGCACAAATCAGAATCTAAATCACATGTAACCATCTAGAGAAAAAAGACACTGGAAGAATAATAGGTGATCTTCTCTGAACATTAAGCAGCATTCTCCTTTTCAAGAAATAACACGAAAAATGTTGCTCGTAAAGACATTGATGAACTTGAAAACTCTGGATCAATTTTAATCCAGGAGATGTGTCCATGGACAAAATCCATTTTCAAAAAATATTTGTGAAGTTTAGGGCTTGTAAACCAGGAATCTGAGTTCTTGATTTTGTGATTTATCCCTGATTTCATAACAGTTCCAGCTTGTGTGTCATTTATATTAAAGTTAGTTAACATTTGCCTTGTTTTTTTTGTTTTGTTTTTTTTACTTTGGCTAAATTATAGCTGCCACTGAGTTATATCCTTTTTTTTTTTTTTTTTTTTTTTTTTTTTTTTTTTTTTTTTTTTTTTTTTTTTTTTTTTTTTTTTTTTTTTTTTTTTTTTTTTTTTTTTTTTTTTAGCTACAAAACACTAAGTAGAATTCACTGGGCCTGCCCAAAACAAAAATGCACAAGTCTCTACCAGGTAGCTTGGTAGGAAGAATCCTAGAAGAGAACTGAGAGATACCTAAAATTTTTAATGAAATGAAATGATAGATCTCTTAGTTTTGCAAAGTCCAAATTATTTCTTAATTTATAATAAAACAGCTTTAAAAATACCTTTTATCTACATCAGAAGGTAATTTGTTGCCGGGCACGGTGGCTCGTGCTTGTAAGCTTCAGCCTATGAAGCGGCCGGGGCTAGGGATCACGGTTCGAGTCCTGCCTGGGGCCCGTAGCGAGACCTAGTTCCAAAAAATACAGCTGGGCGTGGTGGCGCGCGCCTGTCATCCCAGCTACCTGGGAAGCTGAGGCTGGGGATTGTTTGAGTCCGTGGTACCCTGGGCAACGAGAGCCTGCGGTTCCACAGGCAAAAATAGCAAGACCTAGTCTCAAAAAAAAAAAAAAAAAAAAAGAAGGTAAATTGTTCACATTACATTGTCATTGTAATGTTCTCTGATGAAGTGTTTGAGTGAACTAAGCTGCTGTTCATTTACATTTCTTTGAATATTCCAGTGGAGCAAACTGGCTGCTCTTTAGTGCAGGGATAGTTTGGATTGGCTCAGCAGTGCCCCTGCTGGAGACTCTCGGAGCCCTGTAAACAAAATCATCCTTGGAAGCCAGAATGAAGCCTACTCCTCTGCTCAGGCCCAATGTCGGGACTCCTTTCCCAAAGAGAAGATGAGTTTTGTCAGGTTTTCTTAATCATATTACTTTTTTAGTAGTAATATTTCATTAAATAAATGAATATTAATTTGTTAATGTTATTTGTTAATAAATGTTATTTATCAAAGCATTTGTAGCATAAATGAATTGGTCAGGCTTTTTCCTGCCTTAGCCTTTATGACCAACACCTATGGTATTGCCCGCCAATAATTGTGTATAGACCTGGGCCCAATAGGTATGCACATGTGTAAGTGGGCACACCTGGGCTTAGGAGGAAAGGCTAAAAGAATGTCATCACAGGGGAGGAGGGAGAGAGGAGAATTCAATGCAGAGACTCAAGTGGCTGTCTCTTTGCTGTTCATTATTAAAAATCCTTTAAAAGATAATTCCAAAGGCTCCAACACTGACTGCTAGATCCATTGTTGAACCTATGCAGATTGGGATGGTTATACTACAATATTGAAACCAATACTTGGAAAGTATTAAGATGGTGTATGTACTAAAGTCAACAGGTTATGAATAGTCTGGCATCTATATTTAGTAATCCAACATGCAGATTTTTACTTCCTACACCAACAAATAAGATTTGTAATTTTGTTTAACTGAAATGCAAGATTATAAATGATCTCTTTGTAGAATGACACAGCATGTAAGTAAGAAAAATAAATCAGTTATGAAGTTTTAGGGGGAATATACCTCTTAATTTACTTCAACAAAATACATTTGGGATTTTTTCCCATTATAAATATGTGAAATGTGAGGCTTTTATTTTCAACATTATGAATGGGATGAGTTCCATCTTATATACTTTGCTCTTAATTTTTAATGAAATGAAATGATAGATCTCTTAGTTTTGCAAAATCCAAATCATTTCTTAATTTATAATAAAACAGCTAAAAACATACTTTTTATCCACCTCAGAAGGCAAATTGCTAACATTACATTGTCATTGCAATTTCTCTGATGAAGTGTTTAAGTGAACTAAGCTACTATTCATGTACATTCCTTTGAAAACTTCAGTAAACAAATATTTTTCACGTTGAAGTGAGTCACAGCTGAAAGGATGGAGAAAGAGTCGTGTGAATAAAGACAGGTCCGTTGTGTCACAGTTGAAAGGGGCTGGAGGAGGCGCGACTTCTTCCCCTGCTCCTGCTGAAACCCTGAAGCCTTTATTCTACCACGAGGGGCGCTCCGAAAGGGGTGAGGGTATCTTCTCTCCTTATCCCTATGTCGAAAGACTGTTCAAACTTGTTTTATCAGTCGTATGAATAAATAATTCAAGGCCCAATTCCATCTTACTCAAACAAAAAAATAATAATAATAACAACCCCACAGAAGAACAATGATTTATGTTAGGGCACCTGGTTATCAAAACTGGGACAAAATAAAAACCCATCTCTTTTGATTTTCTTGCTGTGAAACTCTTAAGCCAGCAAGTAGATACTAAAGTAGATACTAAAGTCTAGAAAATTGGTTGACTATAACCAAGCTTGTGATGGCTGACTGGTAAAAAAAATTTTATGAAGATGTTGCCCTAAGTGTTTTAACAATAATGAATGAGTGTCTTAGTTCATGGAGCTCTCAAGCATGGAAATGCAGAGTTCCAAAGCACAGTGAATTCAGATTCCAGGTCAGATGCCATCTGTGTGACCTTGCTCCTAGTACACTCCGAGTCTCTTCTGTCATCTAGGCAGAACAGTATATCTCTTTCTAGGAGATATAAGGACCAGACATAATAATATATCTAGTGCATGAACTTAGGACCTGCTGTATGATTATAACACAGCAATAATTTTAACTGCTTTATAGGGATTTGATGAACATTTAAATGAATGAGAAAATCAAATGCCAATAAAATGTATATTTAAAATATGCATACATATGAATGTACATCTTAAAACATGTAGATTAATATACACATATTTTAATATTCATATATAGTATATTTACACAGAGGAAGGAAATTTTGAAAATAACAAATTGTTAAGGTGATTCTCTGTGGCATAATTCCTTTTTAAACTGTATTTGCATATAGACATTAAGCTTGAATGATAATTGTGTAAAATAAATTTAATATATTTTAAGCATGAATATTGAGTTTATCAATCTGGTTAAAATCTTACTTATGGGGGTAAATTCTAAAATCATCTTTATATGTCAGCTAGTGATAATAATAAAGTTATTGGAATTTCCCCAAAAACTGTTGCTGGTTTTTTTTAATAATAAATTTTTGCAGTTGTTTATTTTATTTAACATTTACCATGTGCAGAAGGCATTCATTACAAGTACTTTATAACATCAACTCAGTTAAGAAAAAGCAATAATACCTTTTAGGGGAGAAAAATAACTAATATGGGGTTAAAACAATAATAAAATTATTGGAATAAAAGTTTTTAAAAGACAGACTAACTTCTGTCTTTAACTATGAGACTAATGAAAAATAGAAGAGAAATACAAAATTCCTATAGCTTATTTTATTCATAAGAACATAATTAGCTAACAGAATGAGCTAACTTAAATACATTTCACTAAGAGATGGATCATTATTACCTAATTTGGATATGGTTAGAAATTTGGACTTGGTTTTTTTTCAAATGCATAATTTTAGAAGGAAACCATCAAAAACTATGCAAACTATATAATAGACCCCTAGCCTACATTACTTTCTCTCTAACTCAAACTACCAATTGCTGTTTTCTAAATGAAATTTAAGTACATAATTACAACTGTGTTAGGGAACTAGGTCTCACAGCCTATCCTCCCCCCTGTGTACGCAAGGTCCGCATGAGGGCAGCAAGTAGGCTCAGCAGCCATGAGGGTCACAGAGGGGCACAGCAGCGGGTGAGACTTTATCTGCTAGTCAATATGATATATCTCTAAAATCAGTATAATCACCCTGAATAGCACAGGCACATCATAGTAATATATGATGGGCTATCATTTTTCCTTGCTGTTCCTTATGTAGCTATGATGACCATAACTCAATAACAAATATGTCATACAACCTTCCATGAAGGGGGGCAGGGAGAGTCAGCAAATGTGCATACATCTGTTCTGGGAAGACATGATTTTTTCTAACATAAACCTAAATATATTCACAATCATATTTGCTTCCTGTGTAGAAATGGTTACTCTTAAATATCAACATTTCAAACGCACCAAATTTGCCACTTCATTACTCAAAATGTTGAACAATATAAAGGAGGCTTTGGTCTGCGGAAGATGAAGGCTCTTAGAAAAAAAAGTAATCGTTTTTTGGGCTTCCTAGCCTTGGGGCTGTCAAAAAGCCACCATGCAAATCAGGGCCAGAGCCTGACTGCAGAGGGAGAAATTGTTTTCCAAACCACCCTCATGTTCACTTAGACCTGGAGATACATTTGTGTTTAAAGTATTAAACTAAAAATTTAGATTAATGAAACGATGGCGCCATCGTTAGTTTTCCTGATGCTCCCTTTCTGACAGGCTAGGCCTGATTCGAGAAGAGCAGGGTACATGTGACAGCTAATGGCTGCACTGGTAAGTATAGTCACATTGCACAACTACCAAGTCTCATGGTAAAAAAAAAATTTTTTTAATTCAAAATATATACCAGTGATTGGGGACTTCATAATCTTCAGTAATTGGGCCAGATGTCAGGTAAGCCCTGCCTGCTTCCTTCCACACACAAAACTCACACCTTCGGGAATGACAGCAAATACATGTGTTCTTTCTGCAGGACTCCTGGGGAACAGTCACCCGCATGTGTCTGCTGTTGGCCTCAGTGTGCCCCACAGCTTTTCTGCTGCTTCCATCTAAACGGACGATCAACATGGGTCAGATCTTTGAAATGGGCCTTTTATATTCTGTGGTTACTACTTCTTAAGGTCATAGACTCCTAGGACCCTAAAAATAAAAATTAATAGACTGTGAGATCTGAATATGACCTTTAAGATGAGCTAGTTAAATTCCTTTGAGGGGCTAGTAATCACTTCTGTAGGATGTGGGGCCAAGTATGGATCCTGCTATAGATTGCACAGTTAAGAGACAGCAAAAGCCTTGAGAATCACATTCTCACAGCTGTCAAACACAAGAACAAAGGGAACCACAGCCACACAGGAAATGGGACCTGGAGATGTGATAGAAGGTGACTGGGTGATCTATGGGAGTGTGGAGAGGAGGGGATAGTGCTCATGGACATTGTCTGTGAGGGCTCCTCCCTGTAAAGAGCCGAGCTGTGGGGCACAAGGAAGGACAATGAGAAAGACTGACTCAGACAAAGAGGTTGGGAGGGAATGGAAGTATGTACCTTCCAGCCCCGTTATCACACCTCACAAATCTATTTAAAGGGTAAAAATGAATGGTTTATGACAAGTTAAACAAGGGGAAGAAGTGGCTTAGGCAAAATCAGATTAGGTAAAACATTAGTTCCCATGGGATATCTGGGGGCAGGAGATTCACTTATTAACCTGCTCTTATCTCTTAAGGAATGTCTCTAAGAGTTAATATTGGAGGAATGGAGACACTGCCAACCACCAGAGGTCAATCATGCCATTCCATCTTCTGTGTTCTGAAGACAGATAAGAGTGTAATAAAGTTTTCTTCATTCCCAGCATGAATCCTGACCGGTCTCAGCGGGCAATCTCTAACACCTCCCCACAGCAACCTGGTCAGCCATGAGTAAGGACTGCACCTGAAGACAGATTTTTCCAGCACACCTGCTAGAGTTAACTCCCATGCTGGTGCTGGTGGAATTAAGAGTTTTGGAATAAAGGGCAATAAATACAGTTACTCACAGGTATTAGCTAAGCATGGTGGAGTAGTTGTTATAAAGAATAATCATGTTAACCTGCTAAAAAGGAAATTGAATCCATAAATTTCTGTTGAAAAAAAAACTATCTGAATATCTTCTGGCTCTTTTTTCCTCTTTTCCCCCTGACTTCTTTACTAACTTGCATTTTTAAAAAATCATACATGTATTCTTTTGTTCTCTACTTAATGGACATGTAGATATTGTTTGCCTAATATGTGTTGAACACTGAGTATACAATAAATCACAAAGTTTTGTGGAGTTTTCAAAGATTTTTTTTTTTTTTTTAGAGACTAGGGCTCACTGTGTTGCCCAGGGTAGTCCCGAATCTGCAGACTCAAGTGATTCCTAGCCTCAGCTACTGAGCTCTGGGGTTACAGGTGTAATCCCACCACCATGCCCAGCTTCAAAGATTAATTTTAATCTACTACAATGATTCGGTTAACTTCAGTATTCTTTCTTTTCCTAAAAATAAGTCTACTTTATAGAAAAGTCATTTTTTTAGTTGAGAGTATCTCATTTTGGGAAAAGGATGCATCACTGCATCATTGGCATTTCATGTATATCCACATTCAAAGTAAAGCAGAATTTTTATCATCTATCCCTTAGGAATATTAAAAAACCACTCAAAACTTACCCTAGCTTATCTTCACTTTTGATGGGAGTTTTTTTGGAATACCTTCACTTGGCCTGTTCAGATTGCCATAATTTGCAACATCATTTCTTACTCTAAAATCTTCCCAACTTGTGTCCACTGAATTTTGTTCAATACCTCACTAACCTGTGGATGGTGAAGTTACATTAACTTAATCTCAACTTGATGTTCAATATGGTCAGCAGGCACTATTTCCTGCAAAAGGCATTTTCTCCTAACTGAAAGAAGAAAGCTAACTCCAGCTTCCTGTGGGTCAACTCCCTTGTGCATACTGAGAGGGAGAAAAAGGTTAATTGTTAACAGGTCCTTGCATGTGTCACTTACAACTCACCACTGGATCCCTTCAGTCTCACACCCTTTCAGCAGTAGCGTTTAACACACTGAGACCAGACAGATTTTTTTGTTGCTTTTTTTTTTATTGCTTTCTTCAATAAGACACAGGGTAAGTTTAAAGAAGGCGATCTTTAAGATTTATCTCTGTGTTCTGGAATACGAATTCAATAATTCCTTTAATCCATGTTGTCATCTCCCTTTGCCTTGTACTTTACTTTAGTCCTTTAACATCTCACCTTATTTTAATACCAATTATCAGAATCTATATAGTAATTGAACCTAACAAGAAGTCTAACATCTAGTAGCATCAATTTAGTGTGAACAAAAGCACTGAAGCAGGTTCTCATATATACTTTAAAGGATGCCATATTTTTCAGGCAAGTTAACTGTTTTCAATAATCATAGTCTATCTACAATTTATCTGTAAGAGATCACTAACAATAAATCAAAATAGTTAATTGGAATTTCCTTTAAGAGAAAAATAGTCTTATAACATCCATTAGCACTATTTAAAGCAGTGGGTGTAAACTTGCAAATGTACCATAGAAATGATTTAAATTTAGTGCACAGGTCAATAGAAGTAAAAGTCAGACTTTATTTATTTATTTTGCTCTCATCTGACTTTTCAATTTTTTTATTTTTTAAATTTATTTATATATAAATTTTACATCATTGTAATCCCAGGGATTTACCACACCCACCCTCCCCTCCATTCGCCCCCTTTCCCTCCTGCCCGAAGTTGTGTGCTTTAGTTTGGTGCTTAGCTTGTTTTGACTTTTCTTCTAGGCTTTTGTTTATTTTTTCACTATATCCCATATATTAGTGAAACCATTTGGTTTCTATCTTTTTCTTTTTTACTTGTTTCTGCTAATATGATTTCTTCTAAGTACATTCATGTTTTCATAAAATCATCAAATTTGTCATTTTTAATTGATGAGTAATATTCCATAGTGTATATATACACCACATTTTTTTCATCCAGTCACCTGTTTAGGACCATTTAGATTGCTTCCATGTCCTTGCAATTATAAATAGTGCTGCAGTAAACATACAAACACAGGTATCCCTTTGTACCCACAATGAGCCCAGCAATTGCTCTCTTGGGAATCCACCCAAAAGAGACCTCAAAAGTCAGACTTTAAATAAAATTCATGGGGTCCCAGATTTCTTCTAGAATCTTTAGAACTATATGTACATTTATCTCTATGTGCCCATTCACTCATCTATATCTGTATTTATCTGTATATATGTGTGTGTGTGTGTGTGTGTGTGTGTGTGTGTGTGTGTGTGTGTGTGTGTGAATATAGTACCAATACATTTAGTTCTTAGTCTGACTTGTCACTGATGTTCTACTCCAGGCGGCATTACACACAGGTTCTGTTTCCTGAAAGTGCTAGGTTAGGACAGCAGCAAAATATTTCTTGAAAGCTCAGGAAATGTTCTGTACTTATCTCTAGATAAACATCAAAAGAGATCTGGGTGTTTCACTACTTGAAAACAATATGAATTTTAACCATCTTGGAAGTAAATCAACAGAATGATTTGTCCTTATTTCACAAGCTTATCCCTTAACCAGGACCTCTGTGGTCATTTGTTCTTCCTGTATCTACAGTGATAGCATCTTTACAAAGAGCATTGTTCGTAGAGTTTTGTAACTTGAAGTCTTAGAAACCCATTAGTGCATTATTTCAGAACTTCCTTACTAAGAATAGTCATATACTTCAATGTGTTATAGGTGTTTGGAGGCACAATTTCTGTGTTCCATAGAATTAGAAATGTCCCTACCTGAGACTCACAGTGCACATGAGCAAATTAAAGACTCAGCAGACCTGGAGTTTGCTGGAATGGGAGGAAGGGAAAAGTGGGGAGGGATGGGAATAATTTATAATTTATTTTCTAAATATATTCGTTCTCATTACAATTTTTGTAGAAATATTTGGCATGCTACTTGAATAAAAAACAAAGAAACAGATCTCAGAGAAAATTGAAAAAGAAGAGATGGGGAAAATTTGACCAGTTTCAGTGAGGGAAAGAAATTCAAGGATGAAGAGAGGTTCAAAGAACATTTTTATAGTTTGATAATATATACATATATTACATATATCTGATATATTAGATATATAATATATATCTATTACATATCTAGATATATAATATATCTTCCTTGGTGTCCTTAGAATCACACTAATAGTCAGGGCAAGAGAAAGAAAAATGGAAGGAAGAAAGAAAAGAGAAAGGGGAGGAGAGAGAAGGAAGGAGAGCAAGATGGAGAAAGACAGAAAGGAGGTATTTAATTTGGGAAAACCTTGTGTTTCCAAAGTCTATCTGATGTAGAACTTTTTTTTTTTTTTTTCAGACTTTCTATGAACATAGATGGTGTGCTACCAAATGTTTAAGCTCTTGGAAAGGGAAGTGCAGCATTAACCTACTTTGTACAAATACTCCCACCAGGACCAGTTTCAAAATGCTATAATGCCACCCTGTTCACTCCCTCAGGCTCCAACATCCCACTGCCAATGTTCCTGGGAACAAGGTTGTAAAAATGTTGATCTGGTGTATCTTCCCCTCGTGTCAAGCCTCTCTCGTAAATATGCAGTCCAACAAGGAGCAAATTAAGATGAGAGAGGTTATGTTAACTGTCAAAATTGCCTAACAATTCATTTTTACTAGCACCTACACCAAATTTCTAAATTCAATAATTCCTTGCTATCTTACAAAAAAAAACTTAATTATGTGAAAAAGAAGACCTTTACCTCAGAAACATGAATTGATAATCTTTTAGTGACTCAGCTTCTCTGCTTGTAGATTGTACAATTTGAATAAAATGTACATATTAATATCTCCTGAGAGTAATAAGAAATGAGGGTTCATAAATATTTTTAAATCCTTAGTCAAAAGAGGTGGTGTGACAATATAAAATGGTATTCTATTTAAAAGAATAAGGCCAAGTAAAATAAGTCAGAAGGAGAAATATAAAAACTAGATGGTGCCACCAGTATATGGAATATAAAATAACTAAATTCATTGTCAGAGAAAGACAAGTTGGAAAACTAACCTTTGATAGCTGACTACAGAACTTAACACCAAAAGGGGACAGGTGAGGGAGGGGTAAGAACAAAGAGAGAGGGAAGCACAATTATCTATGATGGTGGACGATGCATGAGCTAGTGATGGGTACATTATGATGGTAATACCTGATGGGGTGTTTTGGGGGTACCCAATATTACTTCAGTTGAAAATAAGTAAATTTAAAATATTTTTAAAAGAGGGTTATGTTCTGAAGTTATTCAAATCCTGAAATCTCTTAGATCTTGGTCTAGATCCAGAGGTCACTCTCTGAAGTAAAGAGGAAGTAATTTACTTAGAAACAAAGACAAATTTAACTCCCAAGTAGTTGAATATTTTTATTGCTCATACTTTGTCTCTCAAATCACAATTCACCTTATGTTTTTCCACTTGTCTGGTCATCTTTCCTAAAGACTAGGACTTAATGCCACACATATTTTTAAAACCTAGAATTTAATTTTGTTGTGAAAGATGTTGCTAGTTTCTCAGGCTCAAAGACAAGAATACAGATTTGCTTTTATGGAGAGTCATTATCCTTTGTGGCAAAGACATCACAGACATCCCTGTGAGCCCTTTTATGAAAGCATTTGTTATATAAATCCCAGATTTTTCCCCGTCAGAATTCTACTGATCTTAGACAAATCTCTTAATCTCTTGTAACCTTGATTTCCTCATTCATAAAAGGAATGGGATAATAGTAATTTATGGGGCGGTTGGTCTCAACTACAGGTATTTTGCAAAGTGATTATTAAGTTTGTGAATTTCACTCTAAGTTTTGACCATTTTACAACATGATGACTCTTCTCCAATAGTTTGTTGAAAAATAGAATTACAGAGTTAAAATTTGCTTTCTTTAAATAATCTGTGAATTGAAATCATTCGAATGCTCCTGGTGTCTTATTAGGAATGGGAGCCTAAAACTCAACACAATGGATAATTGATGTCTTGTAAATATAATGGATATCTGCTACCACTATATTTACTTACTAAGTAACAACAGTATAAAGAACAATTTTTAAAGCAAAGACCCTTAGTTCAACAAACTGCAGATACAAGATAAAAAAAGAAGCAAAGATTCTTATTGAAAAGTGGAAGGAATTAGAAGGAAAAACGCCCCTGCTGGTTGGGACACTTTCCTAGGTGCCCCAAGCTGGACCATTTTTCACATCTCAGGGAATGAAGTAATGAATCTTCTTCTTAGTCTCACCCTATAGTAACACATTTCTGATTTTTCATGATGTTAATGGATTTCTGTAAACCTCCATTTTTTTTTACTTGAAATTTCCCTCTATCTCCAATTTCTTCATAGTTACAAAGAGATTGGTTCCCACGCAATTCATATACATCATTCCTTAGAGTAACCTAAACTTTGCTAAAAATTTCTGAACAAAACAGGTAACTGCTGGTGCAGATGAGTCCTCTGAGGATTGGCATTTATGATACATATTCACTGCTCCACCCAAGTGTACTCAAGTAAGTTTGTCACACAGCATGTGAGTACAATTATTTTACAGTAGATTTTGGTGAAAAGCCTGAATATGAATTTTATTCTAAAAAGGCAGATTTTAATTAATATCTAAATAGAACTTGACCATTACCCAGTATTTTTGACATACTGTCTCATTTAATTCTCACAATAACCCCCAGAGCTTGTATTATCCCATTTTATGGATAAAGAAGAGCATTGAGGAAGTTGCCTTATCCAGATCATTGGAAGTTTAGTTGGGAAATATAGACATCATATACAAAATTTTGTGTGCCTCTATGACACCACACTAACTTTTAGAAATCAACTTGATTTTGCTCCTGTTTAATTAATTACATGTTTGAACATGTTGTCTCTGCATGTTTAGATAAGGCTTTGACATACAAGTCCAGTATGTCAGTAATGAGGTCAAATAGGCTTTTTCTATAATTGGACAATACAAGTTGCAAGTGCTGACTGTAATGCTTACCTGGGCAAATTGCCTAATATGTTAGACTCTCAGTTTCTCCATCTGTATAGTGGAGATAATGACAGCATTTACTTTATAGCATCACTGTGAGGATTAAGTGGGTTTAAATGCAAAAAGCTCTTAGTACATAGTACATAGATTTGTGTGGCTATCTGACCCCCTTTGTTCACTAAAGGAATCAATCAAACTTAAAACTGCCCATCCAACAGAGGTAACATTAAATACATAATATGCCTTCCATTGTCCATCTCTGACATCAAAAACACCTGGTAAACAGTACTATAACACTGGCAAATGGATCAATCATATGGAAATAAAAATTTATATAAAATTCAGTATAAAAATTATATAAAATTCACATAAGATTCAAATGTACAGATGATTTGTAAGCCACCAGTCCCAAAATTCTGTGAGCAATTTGGCTCTAGTCACTCACAGAATGTTTTTAATCACTAAGTTTAGTTTTCTTTCCTTTGACTGTCTTAACATAAACCTAGGCTAAAATTTAAATCTCTGTGTTCTACCGAAGGCACACACAGAGTGTTCACATGCAGCCCATCACAGGAGGCTTAACTGTTCACTCCTGTCTGCAGAAATCTAAAGGCCACCCTAGGCCACCAACTTAATTATATCCAGGATGCGCACCAGAGGTGAAAAGCCTCCTAGGACTGTTTTTCAATCATCATCTCTCCAACTGAGCTGGACTAAGGACCCTAAAATCAGCAATTAAAAGCCTCAAGTTTAGAAATACATTCAGGTTTTCAAGTCCCCAAATGGCAAAGGTTAAGTGAATGATGTGGAGATAATTCACCAAGGTCCCACGGGAAGGTCCTGCTAACTTCAGAGTGCTGGCTGTTTCAGTCTTATATTTTTTTTTCCTTCCCAACAGATATACTACTCCAAGCAGTTCTGCCAATGTAAATATCAGGAAAAATAAGAAAAATTGCAGAAGGGAAAATTAACATCCTTCAATATGTCTTGCAGGGGAAACCATGTGGTTAGCACAGCTAATGTTTCTGTCACACAGATGGCTTTTCCTCTAGCTATTTTCAAGAGTCATGAGTAAATTCACACTCACCTCATATTAAAATATTTGAGATTTTTACTGTGTTGCTTTGCAACTTAAATTGGAGCGCGTCGTCTGACATCTTACTGCGTGCAACCATAATGGGACCGCTACTCTCCTCCAGGCTGAATTAGAACCACCCATTACACCTCGAGTTGTGTGGTAACACCTCCACAGTGTTTCCAATTAACTTTGTAAGTTTTTAATCAGTGACAAATGCATCTTTGTAAATTCAATTTACCTTTTATTGCAGCGCTATAAACTGTCTTGCAGCATTCCGGTACTTTGTGAACATTTTACTTGCTACTGACATAAGACAGCTGTTGGACCTACAACAAAGGCTAAGCTTTATGACTTACCTGAATTAGGATGTAGGTGAAGTAATTAAACCCCAAAGAGAAAGCAGAGGGAACAGATAGCCCTCCACTATCCTCACACACCGACAGGAAAGCAGGAACTGCTGAAGAGATTCTAAAGCTGAAACATTCAAGATTAAAGCCCCAGAAACCTCCTGCTTTTCTTATGAATTTAAACTCACAGTCTGTTGAAAGAGATAATAAGTGAAAAGGTCAGGCACATTTTATTAATAAATCCATACCACGATTTGTTTTTCTTTTTAATCAGATTCAAATGTATCCTGCTAAAGACCCACGGGTGATGAGATCATAAATCTGAACGACCTTGAAGATGATGAAGGAAATACTTCTCTGTAAAGCGATCATCATGCTGCCAGTTTCATCATTTACACATCTTTACAGGTGCAAGGAAAATGTTTAATTTCAAAAAGCTTTCCAAAATCACTCAAAATAAAATATTAGTGTTTAAGATCTCCAGATAATAACGTAAATAAGCTAATCATACTACCTGGAAATACAATTTTTTGTTGTTGTCATTTTTCCCTTTCTTCCTAAAATTAGAAAACAGCAAAAGAATTAGGGGAAGGATTAGTATGAATGTTCGACCTACTTATTCTAGGACTCTAGGTTAGGCTTTAATTTTTGTTTGAATATTACTAATGACACTTTAACTCATTGCCCTTGTTGAAAAATATTAACTAATTTTAAGTATATATTTATGAGATATATCTTTGTTTTTACATTTTTAACCAAAAATCTGCATTTTTATAAAGGTGGTAAGTTTATGGATGACATTATCCTTAAATACAGAAAAATTCTTTTGTCTTATTTTTAGATTTATCACTCAGCCACAAGACATTTGACATTCAAGATGTACATCAGCACCTTGCTATTATCACATTGAAAATATGGTGACTGTTGTCATTTGTCAGGAGCTTTTAGACCCTGGCATTGTTCAAATTCATTAAGTCATTCACTTATTCATCACATCATTTATTCATCAAATGCCTAATATGTGCCAAAGATAGTGACTAAAGATGTGGCGCCTCCTTCATGTTCAGGGTGCCAGAGGGTCCCTGTTCCCAGGTGGGGGGCTGGGGGTGTGCAGGCACCCTGTGCAGGTCTTCTAGCCCACATGGGAAGGGCAGGAATTAACTCTGCCCTCTACAACCACCATGGCTTTTATCCAGCGTCCAGGGTTTGTGCACTCCAAGCCCACCGTGCCCTTCATGTCTGGGGTGCCAGAGGGTCCGGACCCCTATTCCCAAGTTGGAGGATGGGGGTTATGTGTTCAGGCACCCAGAAAAGGCCTTCCAATGCCCACAGGAAGGCTGGGGGAAACCCTGCCAGAGTATGGGGTGGGTGGAAGGAGGAGATTGACCCCCTCTAGTTTACTCCCATTCTAGTCAGTCTTCATAAGGAATAAGAAAATGTAAATCATCCAACTGAAGAAGCAGAAGAGGTGAGGGATATGAATGAAATCTTGGATATACACTTCTCCTGGGCAGGAGCCAAAAAGAGCATGGAAAGAACCACCGAACATAGGACCCTGAGATTAATTATAGAAACGACCTATCAGAATTTCACCTACATTGCCACCAACGGCTGGGATCCCAAATCCTGGTTCAGAGAAACCTCCAGCAAGAGAAAGGCACACCCTTTCAACAGGGAGTGGAAGGCCACCAAAATATGGCAGTGGCATGACAGCTAAGTGGCAAACCATGACTGAGGAGACCAACCAGGCTATCAGCTGACATCTGTCCCCTCTAAAGAACTGCTCAACCGGCAAAGGAGAGGAGTCAAACTCTAATACAGAAGCCAAAACTATAAGGCAAAAAAAAAAAAAAAACCAAAAACACCAGAAACGTACTGAAAACAGAATGGAGGAGACATCCAGCAAAGAGGAATTCCAAATGAACTCTAATTGACTACCCAATGCAAAATTAAGACTAAAAATCTAAGCAGGCATGATCCACCATGCCCCAAGAAAACAGATCCCCAGGAAAAAAGACATTGCTCCCCGAAAAATAAGAGAATAAAGGGCTAAAGACAGACCAATGAACAATAATGAGAGAGGAAGCAGAGTGACCAGTGGGGTATCAGGGGTGGAAGAGCATTCCCAAGAGGACCAACAACCATACAAAGATGTTTTATGTTGTATGAAATTTAAAATAAATATTTTTCTTAATTGTAGCTGGGCACGGTGGCACATGCCTGTAAGCTTCAGCCTATGAAGCGGCTGGGGCTGGGGATCGCGGTTCCAGTCCTGCTCAGGGCAACATAGTGAGACCTAGTCCCAAAAAAGTATAGCTGGGCATGGTGGCGTGCACCTGTAATCCCAGCTACCTGGGAAGCTGAGGCTGTGGATTGCTTGAGTCTGTGGTACCCCGAGCAATGTGAGCCTGGGGTTCCACGGGCAAAAATAGCGAGACCTAGTGTCAAAAAAAATAGTAACCAAAAAAAAAACAAAAAAAAAAAACTAAAAGTGTGGCTTCTCTCCTAAGATCAAGGGTTACTAATGCAAGGAAAATGTCATACATATATGTTTTCATGTGTTGCGTATTTCTGATGTTTATTTAGACTTTATATGTTTTTTAAATGTTTTAAAAATCAGCATGACATAACATTTTTCATTGAATCTGTATATCACTATCATTTTTAAACCATAGACTTGGCTTTCCTTGACCTTTTCTGAAAGGCATAGTCTATGAATATTGTGTTGATTCTTTTGTATGTATCATAGATGCTTTTGATAGCTTATGAATTCCTGGCAATACATAAACAAACTAGTCAGAATATAATTGGAAGCCGGACATGGTGGAGAGCACCTGTTGTCCAAGCGCTAGGAGGCAAGAGGCTTGGGATCACTTGAGTTCTTGGGTTCAAGATACCCTGGGCAACATAACCAGACCTGGTCTTGAAAAATCAGCTGGGCACCATGGTGGGTGCCTATAATCCCAGCTACCTGGGAGGCTGAGGCTGGGGATCACTTGAGTCCACGATACCCTGGGCAACATAGCAAGACCTAGTCTCCAAAAAAAACAAAAACAAACAAAAAAAAGATACAGCTTGGGTTCATTACCCTTCATTCCATATTTTCCCGGTCTTTATTAGATGCATTAAAGAAATTTTTAAAAATGTTTGACAGGTTACTCTATAGCTACTTCAGAATGTAGAAATTAGACTTTAAAAACTCACTTTTAAATTGCTATAAACTGATCATTAGTTTCTCACCATTTCTTCTGGGTGCTCAGAAAAAGTGACAAGAGGTCAGAAAGGAGTTGGTAAACAGTACTTAGTTTATTTATGGTCTTTATCCCATTGTATGATCTTCACCAATGGAAGGAGCACTGCATGACAGTCCAATGGCTTGGGATTCCAGTCCTGCTCGGGGCAACATAGTGAGACCTAGTCCCAAAAAAAGAATAGCTGGGTGTGGTGGCGTGCGCCTGTAAGCCCAGCTACCTGGGAAGCTGAGGCTGGGGATTGCTTGAGTCTCAAAAGGACCCAGTACTCTGATACAGCTGTCCTTAGACAGGAAGGCATCCACATACAGAGTTACTGAGTCCCCATCTTTAGCCTCCCCACCCTCAGTTCTCAGTCTAACAAAACCAACCAGGGACATTCCCAAAGAGGTGTTGTGAGGGGGCCTCCTAGAACTCAGGCTTTCTTGATCATTTCCCAAGATGTCTCCCAACACCCCAATGTGACATCAGAACTTGCCTTAAAGAAAAGAAAAATCAGAAGTTAAAATCAAAAGTTTTGAAGAAGTGCCATAGTATAGTGAGTAACCTATAACAACTGTGGCTTATCACAAGTGTGGAACAGGCAGTCATTGAGTTCATCACAATAACCCCACATGGTTGGTGAGGAAGCAGTGATGCAGAGACTTATCTGAAGCTGGAATGGTGGATGAACTCCATGGGTGTGGACAGTATTGCAGACAGTGTATGAGTTCATGCTGTTAACTAAATCACTTTATCTTTCAAATGTTGAAATCACACTATCTCTGAAACTTGCTTTTTTCCCCTCTAACAGAAAACTTTAAATTTATCATTTCTATCTTGAGTAACAAAGTTCACACTCCAGAAACCCTGTAAAAAGTAAATAATTACTGCTGATTTTCCATGTTTTTTTTTTACTTTATGCAGTGAAGCTATAAATGATAGACTTCCCACTATTGAATATATATTAGAATTAAAAATCCCTATAAAACAACAAAAAGTCTCCCTATTCTGTTTAAAATAAAAAACCTCTATTTAAAAAAAGTAGATTAATCCCCCCTCACACTTGGTTGTTTCCACTTAAACCCTCTTACAGTTAATACCACTTTACCATAACTTATGTTTAGCATTTTAAATAAAAGGCTTCTAATAATGTCTCATGCATAAAAAGGATTCTTTGGTGTTGGCTGTGATATACAAATTGATTCCATTTAAACAAATCTAAGAGAAAGTGTGTATAAATCTGTATTATTTAGTGATATATAACTCTAGCTCTTGAGGTAATTAATTAGGGATCATTGGAAACTATCATTTTGGATTCTGGTTGGAGAACATTTTAAAAATCGATGAATTTTAAAAATTGGAGGATTCACTTTCTTCACATACAAAAGAAAAAGATTAAAAACAAATACCTTGGATATTGTCAGGCATTCTCAACACACTCACAACTGGTATCTGTAACAGCTCAATCAATAGGGAAGAGTAATGTAATAATTGCTGCAGCATTTTCTGTAATTCCTCACTGTGATAGCAACAGCATTTCAATAATATTCAGAGAGACTATTTATGGTGCAGAAGGTAAGAGGTTTCTGCCATGGGCAGAATAATAAAAACACCAGTGTTGATCTTTAACGCTTAATGTGAAAAACTCTTTAACGAAAGTAAAGAAGCTGTTAAGCACATAAAAATTTAAGTTATCACATATCGTCTGCCAGACAACAATCACAGAACATTGTACCATGGGGCACCTGAACAGGCAAAGTAGTCCTTGTGACCATTAATTAATACAGAACCAGTTGAATAAAATGTGGTGTTTTATTCACCATCACCACACAACAGAAGACTACATACTTCTTAAAACAAGCAAATAAAAAACAAGGAAGATCTTTATATACTGATAAGAAAAATATCAAAGAATTTACTTGTTTAAAATGTTGTGAATAAACTCAGTGTGGTTACATTTGAGAAAAAAAAGAAAATATCAAGATATTTTGTTGAGCAGACACAGCAAAAGTAGGTAGTATATGTAGTAGGCTGTCCTTTAATATAATAAAAGGAAAAGTATGACTATGTTTGCATTTACCTCTAAAGGCATAAGGAAACTTTGAAAGCCAAATCTAAAACTATTAATGTTCTTATATGTGTGTATGTGTGGTGGGGTGGGTTCAGAAGACATGAGTAAATGCAAAATGTTTAAATATGCACATAGATGTCATTTTCAAACATATGACTATGTTACTCATTTTATAAATTAAATAAAATGTTGTTTAAGTGATTATATACTATCAACTGGGAGCTTGTGAAATAAATATGGTATATTCACAAAGTGGAATGCTATATGGCCATAAAATAAGGAAGCTCTTCATGTGTAAATATAATACATCTCTCAGATGTGTTACTGTTTTTAAAAGAAAATTCGTGAGCAGAATGAAGTCCTTCTTATGCTACCACTTGGGGAGGAATATAAATCTAACATAAAATTATATATGTATTTGCATGCATACGATTAGCTCTTTCCCAAAGGACATATAGGATATGAATAAGGATGGTGTTGAGGTAAACAATTGTGTGGTAGGCTTGAGGGCATAAAGAAGCATTCAGTGAAGAACCTTTCATGCTTTTTTCTTAACCACTGCAATGTATTATCTTTTTAAAAATAAAATTCATTTCGTTTTCAAACAATATTTAATTATAATTATTGGTTTTTCCTAAAGAAAAGAATGAATCAATAAATCAGCCTCAAGGAAAAAAAGCACAATATAATCTATCAAACTATATAATTTATAAAGCAACTAATCTAACCATTATCAAATAATAAATGTTTCTTCTTACTTTTTTCTATGGTAGTTTGACTGCAATATTGTCTTCAATTCAATTTTCAGTTCAACAAAATTAACTGGATTCATTTCTTCCTAGACATATAAATAAATGTCACATTTGTCTCTCACCCATTCCATCTCCTACTGCAGGAAGCAAAGACTAAATGAATTGAGACTGAGTAATTTAAATTTTACCTGGTTCATTATCACTTTCAAATAATTTATGCTTTTCAAGCAGCTGCTTTTCTTCTCCTTATGTGTCAATCATGCAAATTAACAAGACCTCAAAGAAACTGGCCTATAATAAATCAATTTCTAAACTAAGTATTTCTCTGGGTTATCATTCCCCGTGCAGTTTTTAACAGCTGTAAAGCACCCACACTTCAACATCGGAAAGCAGTAGAAAAATCGTGAACTTACAGTTAAAGTCATCAAGAGTTTATTCTTCACCATGCTATTTATAAGCTACAAGTCCTTGGAAAAATTATTTACCACCTTTGAGCCTCAGTTTTCCTTATCCATACAATGGGAATGATAATGCCTATTCTCGGGGCTGTTATCTGTGAAAGTATTTGGCAGACTCCTGATGCTAGTACAGTGGTCCTAGCTTTTCTAGGACTCTCCTTCAGTGCTTAAGTGCTCCATCTTCAGGAACCTTCAATCCCAGACAGATCAGGAGAGCTATTCACACTATTTGGTACAAAAGGAGTACTCAGTGTGAATTAAAATCTTGAGATACATACATATTTCACAGGTGTTTTTCACTTAACAATAGAAAGTAGGAAACCTCTCATATTACAACAGATTATTACAAGAGTTTGCTTATACTTACCATTTTAATATTTGCATTCCATGATGAGATTATGCCATAAATTATTTAACTACTCCTCTATTTAGAACTTGGGTTATTTTAATTTTTCACAATTTATAAATAACGGATCTGCATGCAATGTTATACATGAAAGTACTCAAAGAATACTTAGCATACTTAGAATAATTTTCTTAATTTTGATTTCCTAAGAATAAAATCCTTTCTTAATACTTAGTGAGTATACATCATATATATGTATGTATATATATAATTACTCCATTTAAATTGTACAATGTGGTTGTTTTTCATATAGTCACAGGTATGTTCAAGCATCACCATTGTCCATTTTAGAACATTTTTATTAGGCCAAAAGGAAACCCTTTACCCTTTAGTTACCACTTTTTACCTGCCCCAATCCACTCCCTTCCCACTGCAACTACAGCAATAACTACTCTCCTTTCTATAGACTTCCCTGTTCTGGATATTTCATATGAATGGAATCAAATAATGTGTGTTCTTTTATAACTAGTTTCTTTCACTTAGAATGATGCCTCCCAGAGTTATTCATATTGCACTTTTTATCCATACTGCATTCCTTTTTATAGCTAAATAATATTCCACTGTGTAGATATTCTATCTTTATCCATTTGCTAGTTAGTGGGAAATTGGTTTATTTCCACATATTTCCACATTTTGGCTATTGTGAATGATGCTATTGTGAAAGTATCTGTCCAGGGCACACATTTTCATTTCTCTTGGGTATGTATCTAAGAATTGAACTGCTAAGTCACATGGTTAGAAATGTAAATTCCTACTTGAGTTTGAACACATTTAAATTTCCTACTTTGTATTTCTAAATTGCTTTTCAAAAGGACTTTGAGTTAAGCTTAAATTCTGTGATTGACAATCTTGCTGTTCATGGCAAGTTGGTTCTCAAGGAGATATGATGTCCCAAAGTAAAAGTCTAGAACACTGTTGTCAAACAGAAATATAATCAAGCCATGTGTGTAATTTTAAATCCGATAGAAGTGACATTTTTTAAAGGTAATGAGAAACTAAATACATTTTGATAATATATTTTCTTTAACTTAATAAACAAAATATACCCTTGTCCTTCCCACCAGTAATCTATATAAAAATGATGACTAGATTGTTTCTTCTTTTTTATTCATTCTAGTTTCCAAAACCTAGCACGTATTTTAGACATATACACATCTCTGTTTGAATGAAGCACTTTTCTAGTGCTTAAAGCCAGGTATGTCTGGTGGCTTCTATACTGGATAATGAGATTTAGGAGTTGACTATGTTTTCTTTAGCAAGTAGCAAGAAATTATTTGGGGGGACATATCCTCATACTTATTTCCCCTTATTGTTTTTCTCTTTTTAATAAAAAATGATGCAGGAACAAAATTCAACTAACTAAAAATTTCTTCTTGATAGAAAATAGTTATTCAAGTAATTGTTTTCACATGCTACTTTATATTTCTACCTGATAAGTAACAGTATACAATATGTGGGGGACTATTTTTAAAATACCTATTCTTTTATTCCAGTTAACTTGGAGGGACCCTGGAATTACTTTTGTTTCTGGGATCTATGTGATTGTCCTGAATGCTATATCCCTATGCTGAAATTCTCCCAAATTGGTGAATAATTTCCTTTATTGGATCTTTAATGATGAAATAAACAGGAAAGAAAAAATCAAGAAATAGATTACACTGTGCTGTGCTAGTTAAAATAATGTTGATCAATTTACTCTTCTCACAATAAAAACTATTTGATCTGAGATCCTACATAATCCCTCCACACAACGATCCTTCTCTGTTGTATGGCAACTTCCTGCCATGCATAATTATTTTCCAAAAGCGTATCAGGTCAGAGATGAAGTAGAGAACAGGGAAAGAGTCCATGGTGACCTCAGGCAGATTTTTTTTACTAGGAGGAATCAGTTGGATAGTTATTACCACCTGGCGCTGCTAATGAGTCTGGCTGGGAAAACAAAGCTGCTAGGCATTCCTTAGCAGCCTGCACTGTGGTCCAGGCCTGAGGAGTCTTTGGGGGTCTGTGGAGCATCTGAAAAAACATTTTGAGGTATTTTGCCTATTAAAAAAATTGAACTTCTAGTTTATCAATTTTAAAAGAAACTTGTTTCTCAGGGAGCATTATCAGTTTATTTGTACTCCTGCACAATTTATTTGTAATTCTGTCACCTAAATATCTTTCTTATTCTATAACCTAATTTTTTCCTTTTTTATTTAACTGCAATAATTTTGGATCACACTGTTTTTCATGTATTAGAAGTATAGGACCTCCCTGCTCAAGTGTTGTTACCATACCACACCTGCCACCAATACACCATAGTCCTCCCCTGGAGTCCACTGTGCCCCTCCCCACCTTGCATTCAGCCCTCCCCCTCCCCACCCCTCTTTGGTGGCCTCAGTTCTATATAGTCAGCTTTCTAGATGTAACCTAAAATTTTTAAAAATAATTTTAGAAGCTTAAACATTTCTTCTTAATCAACAAAATCAATTTATTTAAAATATTCTTTGGGGAAATAAACCATCTCTTCCAGGAAAATATTTCCACTAATTCAAATTGCTGCTAAGCAATCTAAATAATAAAGCAATAGAGTGCAGTCATTCAGAGCAAGGAATCTGATGTCAGATAATCATGGGTTCAAATGTGAGTCTCACCATTTGCCAAC